>VDFB02347249.1:0-23620 GCA_007258455.2 Sequoia sempervirens
TGCTATCGAGTGGTTCACCCTACTATACTATACTATAGAAAGGGGCTCACCCCCCCCCACTATAGCCCTATTGAACCCCCCCCGGGGGGGGGGGAGGCAATAGGGGATAGTTGGCGGTTGGTTTAGCCCTATTGAACCCTATGCGGCCCAACTATAGAAAGTTGAGGCCGGCGGCCTATCCAAACTCTCTATAGTGGGGGGGGCCCTCGACCGATAGAGCGACAGCGCAGCGAACAGCTTGGGGCCGTGGCTTCTGTAGCATCACGATTCGCCCTATTATCTATAGGGCCGGTGATCCGGATGGGATACTACTGCGCTTAGTTAGCGCCCGCTCATTGAACGGCTCTGCTGCAATGGATGGCAGAGGGCCCGTAGTACCGGCCGGGCCGGGAAGGGGCCTGAGAAGTGCCTACTGCTACACATCCGGAGCGTCCGGCAGGGTTCGGACTCCTTCCTAACTAATCTGGGGGCCTCAGCTCGACACCCCTCAGTGTTCATTCGTTCATGCATGTGTACTCCGGAATAACAGAGGGGACAAGACATATTCGTTCGTATCCATCTGGACAAAACACCATCTCCGATTCGAGGATGGGTTTGACTAGACCAGACTATAATTGGGTGGTTTGGAAGACCAAGCTACTGTACATGTTGGGACCAAGCTACTGTACATGGTCCACATGCCGCATCAGATATGATCGAATATCCTCGAAACGCCGCATCTCTCACTCAGTGCGAGCAAGCGGCCGGAGCAACTATAATTCCCGCCCACCCAAACTACTATTCCCAACCCGAGGCCGACCCCATTCTCGGGCTTCGCCCACCACAAACCCCACCGCAAACCCCACCGGCCATAAGACGAATAGGTCGGTCCCGAAGGGTCGGGTGGGAGGCCCTTCAAATAGTAGGGGGTTCAGGGAGGTAGATTCCCTACTATTCTATGGGGGTGGGAGGATATAGGAATAGGCCTTGGGTGGGAGGATATAGAGATGTAGCGGACCCCACCGACCAGGGCTTCTTTCTCCGGCGGCTCCGCCTACCGCCCTAGCTTCTAACCTGCCCTTCGGGACCTGCCCTAAGACAGCCTTCGGCACCGACCATATGGAACAACAACTATATAGGGGGGGGGGTGGGGTTGGACCGACCTGAGACGTATCGGCTATCCCCCCACGAATAGAATCTACCGGGGGGGCCCGGATGAACCCGCTAACCCCACCGACCCATTCGCCTTGGGGCATGGTCGGCTGCCGAAGGCAGGCCTTACCCGCCGACCATGCCCTTCGGGTTCATCCGGGAACGGCTGATTCCCTCCCACCCGGGTGGGGGGGAATCAGCCGTTCCGGGCGAATTTTAGGTTCGCCAGGGGCCGTGGTTCTCTGGCCCCTACCATAGCCCCTAAAATTCTAGGGGAGGGGCTATGGGGGCCCTTCGTGCAGGACCAACCCCCCTATATTATAAGGGCCCATAGGGGCGTGGGAGGCAGGGAGGTAGATTATTGTTGAGTAGCCTCAGGTCGGGTGGGAGGGCCCCCCACCCGGCCCTCTATGGTTCTCTGGTAGCTCGGGCGGTCGCGAAGCGCTAGGTTCATCGGTGGCGGTTAAAAGCTAGGGCGGTGTTTCTCTGCCTGCAGGGCGGCCCTACTATTCTATGAGGCGAAGCAACTCTATAGCCTCCCACCCCGGGTCGGCCTTCTTTCTTTCGCATCTTTCGGGTATTGAGTAGTTGGTGCTGTACTGTCTATAAACTAGAGGTAGGTGGTTGCGAGAAGATGGGGTGGCCCATAGAATAGTAGGGCCGAGCTCTCTCTGATAGAGTAGATTCTGGGGGGCGAGCTGTAATGGGTGAGCTCCGCTCAATTCTAGAATATAGACTCTATTCTCTATAGACTCTATTCTAGAATTTCTCTATAGACTCTATTCCTAGAATCTAGAATCCTGTCTTCTAGAATCTAGACGTAATACTGCTCTCCTGTCTTCTAGAATTTAGACGTAATACTGCTCTAATCTAGAACTATAATAGGCCTGTATTCTAGAATCTATAGTAATAGGTGTCCTCTAGGTAATAGGCGGGTTGGGTTGGTTGCTGCTGGTGGGGGCTTTCTTTCTGTAAGTGGGCTGGTTAGGAGGAAGCACCCCCGCTCTGGTAGCTCTGGTTGTGGAGCCGCCCCGACGAGAGTAGGACCCCCCTTCTTTAGGGGTCCTACTCGGAGGGGCGGGTGGGTGGAAAGGTGGGGGATGCCGTTGACCGGTTAAAGCCCCTTCTCAAACATTGTTGGGTGGGTGGGGGGAGCAACGAGCGGTATCGGCCATCAATGACTTTATCCTTCCTTCCCCGTCCTAACCCCTAACTGCATCCTCCCCCTGGCATCTGCCCCCCGGGCTCGACCAACCCGGCAACCAAACTATGTCCTTTTGTTTAGGTGGGAGCGGCGGTTACTGTGCAAAAAACTATTGTTGGGTGGGTAAGTGAAGCCTCCCAATACTGAGATACATCCTGGCCTTTCTATCTGCACCCCCGGATCTATCTATCCATCCCAAAATCAACACCCCCCGAATCTATCCATCCCTGGGGTCTCGCCCTGGTGTAATCAGCCAACCAAACTTAATCCGTCCCCCGGCCGACATCGATCCGTCGGTCCCTCGATCCATGGATGACTCGATCCATCCCAGCCTATCTATCCTCATCCATCCCAACCTATCTATCTATCCTCATCCATCCCAACCTATCTATCCTAAGCTATTGATCTATCGATCTATCCATCTTCTAAGCTATCTATCCTAACTTACTTCTCTATCCCAAGCTATCTATTCTATGGATCCTGACGTATTGTTGATGGGTGGGAGATAACCTGCTGATGGTGAAGGTAAGAGGCCCTGCTGAGTAAGGGTTGGGGGGTTGGCCAATCCCTATAGTTCCCACCCTAGGCCCCTTAGAATAGTAGGGGGGATAGTGGGGTCTTGGGGCGACCTTCCTGGGCCTTCCTGCTGAACTTCGGGGGGGATGGGAGATAAAATTGCTGCTCACTGTGAGGATAGGTGGGACTGTGGCACTATAATAGCTTCCCTCTGGTTGGATGGGTGGGCTTTCCTCCATTCCTTATCTAATGGTTTGGCCGGTTGGGCTTCCCTGCATTCCTGGATCTCTGGATCCCCCCTGATGGATGGGGCAAGACAGGACCGTACCGACTGGGAGGGTGCGAAGCAAGGATCCTGGGGGCCGGAAGGCGGGACTAGCTGAAAGACTGCTGAATGGGGTGGGGGATGCAGACCGTCGAGAAAGAAATCCTGCGGCTGGGCGATAATCCGCAAGTGTAGACGAGATTTGCATGGTGTGACCAAATGGTGGTGAGTTGGAAGTTTATCTCTTGGGAGCATGGCCCCTCTCCTCTCTGTTGTCGAACTGGACCGGCAGCCCCAGAAACCGATTCTAGACCTTTGATGAGTGGGGACAGCACCTAGTTTTAGAAGCAAAATCTGCCTGCTATTTCTACGTATGCCAAATCCGTTCGTTTCTGTTGCTTCCGGAGCTCCCATCCCAATTTCAGGGTGGGAGGGAATAGTAAGTTCCGGGGAACCCGGCTGATTCCCTCCCACCCGGATATAGATTAGGCACTCCCACCCTGCAGGGTGGGTGGGAATTCTAGCTATAGTGCCGAACTAGCCCATTCGCGCTTCGCGCCCACCCATATGTGTCTTAGGGGCCGCCCACCCGGCAATATAAGCCCCCGGAACTATAGTTTCCCACCCGCCCTCCGGGTTCACCCGGGCCCCCCCATTCCCCTCCTATTCTATGGCCATATGGTCGGTGCCGAAGGCACAGCCCGTATATCCCGGTAGATTAGTTGGAGGTAGATTATAGAAGTGGGAGGCCATGCTTGGAGGTAGATTATTGTTGATTAGATACGCCTCAGGTCGGCCCCTACTATTCTATGGAGGGTAAGGCATACAGGTCGGTGGGGTTAAGGTGGGGGGGATTAGAGTCAATTCTAGTTGAATGGCCGTTGGTGGGTGGCCCCTCTTTTCTGTTATCTAGGGGGGCCGGCAAACAGGATCGCCATAGAATCTATAGGGGGCCAAACATGACTTTCTGTTCTTTCTGCATTCCCGATTTCCCCGGGACGGACGAATACCGACATTAAAGGGCAACCTCTCCGAACCACTGGTATCTCCGCTCATTCCGGTTCCTTCCCTTTACCCCCGGCCAATAGCTCCAAAAGCGTTTTCTAATTGCTGGTTGTTGAATCCCAGTGGAGGCTCCCGTATCTTATAGACGTAATATGATGAACGCATCGAATGGTATTCTGTATGTAATAGAGCTGCCTCCGCCCAACTATATCTCCCACCCCTCCCTCAGTCGGAAACAGGGGAGAAAGGCGAGAGAATGTATGTAAGTCGAGGAGTTCATCGAAACCCGAAGAGAATGAAAAGCTATTGGACAGATGGGGGCATAGCTACTTCCGCATCTTCTGCTATCAATGCTCCGGTCCTGTGGACCTTACTAAAGACGCCGTTCCAATGCACCTGTCTTCATAGTTGGCACTCGATCCACCCGGGGCCCCTTAGCGAGACTGAAACGAAAGCAATAAAGACATACGGAAGGATCGAACTGACCAAGCCTGCCTTCAACTACAATATTCCCACCCAACCCAATCAACGGCATCTACCTCCACCCCATTAGAATAGTAGGGCGGGCGGGTGCTTCATTATAGTTCCGGGGGAAAGAAGCAAATCCCCGGACTTAACCTCCCACCCACCACTATTAATCCCCACCCGAGGCGGACCCCACCGACCATATTCGCCAACCCCACCGACCAAAGTAACCCACCGCCCTCAAATTCTATGGGCCATACTCGCCTTTGGTCGGTGGGGTTGGGGCCTTTGGTGGGGTTGGTTGATTAATTACCCCACCACCCAGCGCTTCGCGACCGCCCAGGGCTCCTTTCTCGCGCTTCGCGGCCTAAGGCCCCGCCTATCTCCCACCCCCCGGTGGGGTTAGGGCAGAGGCGAATAGGTCGGTCGCGAAGCGCAGGTCGGGAATGCCAGCCCTTCGGGACCTAAGGCCCCGCCTATCTCCCACCCCCCCGGTGGGGTTATAGGCGAATAGGTCGGTCCAACCCCACCAAAGGCCATATGGTCGGTGCCGAAGGCTGTCAACTAACTATAATCTACCCTCCCGAAAACGAATATAATCTACCTCCCTGCAGGGGGGGCCAGGTCGGTCCCAAAACAAACCCCACCGACCTGCAGAGGCGAATAGGTCGGGCGCGAAGCGCCGGGTGGGAGGCCCCTACTATTCTAAGGGGTTTCGGGGGGGTGGGAGATATAGGGGCCCTTGGTACCGGGGGGGTGGGAGATAGGCGGGGCCCTTGAGGCGAATAGGTCGGTCGCGAAGCGCAGGTCGGGAATGGCGAAGCGCATGGTCGGTGGGTAAGGCATATATGGTCGGTGTAGTTGCCAATGCAGGGTGGGAAACTATAGTTGCCGGGTGGGAGGGCAACTATAATTACCCCAAGGCGGGGTGGGGGGGAATTCAAGGGGCCTCCCACGCCCCTACGGGCCCTTATAATGTAGGGGGGCCGGTCCTGCATGCACGAAGGGCCCTCCCTGAACTATATCTCCCACCCCCCTGCACGGTGGGCGAAGCCCTGGTGCGGTTAAAAGCTAGGGCGGTGTTTCTCTGCCTGCAGGGCGGCCCTACTATTCTATGGGGCGAAGCCCTGGTCGGTGAACTATGATTCCCTCCCACCCGACCATACCCGCCAACGGATAGTGGGGTCCGCCAACCCCACCACAAACCCCACCGGGGGGGGTGGGAGGCTATAGAGTTGGCCCAACCCCACCACCCAAAGTAACCCAAACCAAGGACGAATGGGACGGTGGGGTTGGGACCGACCAAAGACGAGTATGGTCGGTCCCGAAGGGTCGGGTGGGAGGCAATAAGTTTCGGGGGGGGGTGGGAGGCCATAGTTAAGTTGCCCCAACCCCACCATCCATGCTCTCCTTTGGTCGGTGGTTACTTTGGGTGGTGGTTACTTAGGTCGGTCCCGCCTACTAGTCTAAGGGGGGGCTGGGTGGGAGGATATAGAGATGGGCCGCTACGGATGGTGGGGTCAATAGTAAGTGGGAGGCTCGACGTTCTTGCGAAGTTGAGAAGCGTAGCTGTCTATATACGTCACATGGAAACTATAATTGGGCAATAACAAAAAGGGTAATTTCTAGAGATTGCCCTATCGAAACAAAGGACTGGCAGTTCGTGGCTGCAGGAACTAAACTGTAGTTGTCTGCTTGTTCGACTAGAGCGAGAAAGATAGAGAGAAGAGGGGTGGGGCTGGCTCATATAGCTATGGAAGGGACCCGACCAAGATATGGAGGTAGGGCACTCTATGGAAGATTGTTGGATCTCACAGATAGGGCCCTATAGATAGTAGGGGGGGCTGGCTCCGTATATAGGGCCTATTGAACCCCAATGGGCGACCCAACCAAGATATGGAGGTAGGGCGGACCCTACGGGGCCCTATCCCCTATAGTGGTGGAATCTCAGGATAGAGATATGGACGGGAGCGGGAACTCCCCCAAATACCTTCCTCCACGGCCCTTCACCTTACCTTTTCTCTCTACCCCGACCAAATAGAAAATAGGGGCCTGTGCCGCTAGGCGGCACGGTGTAGAGGACAAAGACCACTTACCCTTGGCGATATAGGATGGGAACGATATACACCCCATGATATACAACAGATACGATATCGGAACTATGATATGATACCTTCAACTGCTATACAAAACTACCTCCCTTTATTACGTCTAGATATGCCATCCACCCACCCTTAGAGATAGATAGATGGATAGATCAGAACGGGGTCGCTACGCTCCCCCTCCAGCACTTAGGCAGGGGAACTACCCTACCCCAGCCACATACTTAGGCCAGGGGGGTCGGCCCATCACCTTGGTTGGGTCCCCGTTCCGATAGTAGGGCATAGCTGTATGAGCCAGCCCCCCGGGGTCTCGATCCAACAATCTTCCATCGAGTGCCCTACCTTTCCCCTACCAAGGCCGGAGGAGGGATAGCTGGATAGGCCGGATGGATGGATGGATAGATAGGCCGGATAGATGGATGGAAAAGAGATAGGCTGGATAGATAGATGGATAGAGAGAGGGATAGGCCGCCCTACTTTTCTAATAACTTGGGAAAGTGCCACCCAACCTATCGTTGCCCTCGGCCTCCTCCCCCTCCTCGTTCTATCGCCCCCCCCACCCCTCTATAGATGCCCCCCACCCCCCGCCAGAGCCCAAACTACTCTAATTGGGAGCCCTATTGAGGCCTATATAGCTCTGAATGAAGCCCCTACCTATATAACTCAACTCGGGGGGGTTGGTTGTATCACGTGGATAATAGATGGATGATAGCAAATCTACACCTGGGCGGAAATCTATGTGGATGAAAAGTCTAACCCTGGGAAACGAAATAGGGGTAAGGTCCGTCCGAGCTCTGAACCCGGAAATAGAAACTTGTCCGAGCAACTCCATTGAAGGCATTCCCTCCAATCCAAGTACCGAGCCAGGAAGAAGGAATTAGCTGAGCCAACCCGAGAAACAACCCCACTAACCAACTAATGGGGTTGGTTAGTGCCAGCTGGTGCAGAGAAAATGCTTGTGAGTGCTCCCTGCCCTGGTGGGGCTAATCGGGCATCTAGATAACTAGATCTATGGATCATCAAGAATTTCCTAACCTTTCTTTCAAACCTCTCCGTGATGAGCCCTGCCCCGACCTCGAGTACGAGGCCAACTGGCCGTCAGGAGCAGTATGAGGGGGGCCTGAAGAAGGAGTAGCAATGGGGGCAGGCCGTGAGTAGCGGGCAGTATAGAACATTTTGATAGACCCAAATCTCGATGGTGGTGGGAGTGGGAAGATCTGATCCTTCCCCTTCCCTCTATAATCCCTGAGGTGGCCCCACCCTACATACCTTACCGAACATGACATGCATGAATAGGTGGATGGCCTTACCTCACCGAAAATGCTCCTCGAATTAACGATGGGTGGGACCTCAAACAACAGATAGCTCTGTCTAGGGAGAGTGGATGGAACATGCCGCCGGAGAAAACATGCTTTTTATTCGAATGAGCAAGCCTTTCTGCGCCTGCTTTGCTTTATGGTAGTGATGTAAGCACGATCCCCCTCGCCCAGACGACGTAACTACTAGCTAGAGGCAATGGGGGGCTTAGCCACACCGGCAATATGGGACTTAGTCCGCCTGGACGAATTCTGTAACTATCCACTTACCTCCCATATTCCTCCCACCTACCCCCATTATAGAGTAGGGGCCCACCCCTGGTCAGCCCGCTTCGGACCGCCTAATAGAGAGAAAGTGCTAAAGCATAGAGAGTTGATTGACCGGGGGATGGTGAAACGATTGAAGTGCGGAAAAGTCGGCCTTTCCGGAACCCAATCAACTAAGGAGGGGGGGGCCCCTTTGTAGAGTAGGGGCAGCTGACGCACCCTATCTATTATTTCAGTTCGCCCGACTCTATTTCCTTTTGCATGATATGATCTAACTCATTGCAAATGAGCAAGCCGTCAACTAGATCTTATTCGATATAGAAGCATCGTGGCTATTTACAGATGCCCACTAACCAACGCTAGTAAAACCCTGTCAATGCGGCACATTCCGCAACCTTCTTTCTATCTCCTAAGTTCCGGGCCGGCACACTTCTATAGTAGGCTCGGTGACCCACGGCGCCCTATCCCCTATCGTGGGACTCATTGTTAAAGGCATGGGTGGATTCCTATACTAATAATGCTTGCGGCGGCTTCCCGGAAGGATCTATTCCAAACTGTAGTGGGCCTTGTTGGAATATTCCCGCTCTCCCCACTCAATAGCTGTACTTTGAATCCATTGCATGGTGGCGGGCGCCTTTCTAGAGTTGCCGATATATTGATCACCCGCTATTCGTCACCGTACGGGGGATAAATTGATGGGCTAGGGCGGGTGGACATAAAGAAGGGGTCCAATATATAATTGGTGGGCCCCCATTATAGAGAGGGGGGGGGGAGGTCCTTACTCTTCCTGCAGGTACGGGCGGGTGACTCATCTCATAAAGAGGGGTGAATGGAATAGATGTCCTTACGTGAGCAAGTAGGATGAAAACTATGGTTTCGTCACGGGGCGCCCCCGGAACTATCGAGCCCCCCCCCACCCACATTATAGTTAGTTAGTTAGTTGGTTAGTTAGTTATAGTAGGGGCTTCGGCTAACCCCGATTTCAACACGGATCATTTTTCCACCCCATCCACGTGTGAGTCAGATCTCGCCCGGTTTAGTTATTCAGAGGGGCTTCACTCCATTTATCCAAAATCTTCAATCTAAGTGAAAAACTGCCCTATCCTTCCGAATTTTCACTAGAATTCTGCCGCAAAAAAACAGCCTGAATGCTTTGAGGGTGGGAATTGGCACATTATGAAGCAACGGCTATCCTCCTGGGCCCCACCCTGCATGCATGCACGGTGAGCCCTACTATTTGTGAGGTAGGAAACTAGCCGTTTGCAGGGGTGGGAGGTAGAAGTGAAGCAGGGTGATAAGGTGATAGTGGTCGCCACCGTTTTCAAGCCCAGGCTGCGCCCCGGAGCGAGAAGTAAAGTCCGGGCAGGCGTGCTTAGTTCCCTAGTAACCATTAGGTTAGGCACCTAGTGGGGGAGAGGAAAGGCACCCACGTAATAGGGGGAGGCCAGAGCAGAGCCAAGAACGAATTCAGGGCAAAAAAAAGACCGGCAAGGTACTGGATTAGTCGGTTCAACGGAGAAAACTTCGCTTCGATATAAGGTGGGTGCAGGCACCGAACTCCCCCCCAAACCCAGGGCGGCCTCCTCCTCCTCCCCGGTTGTCTTCCACACCCGGGACTGCTTCCTTACCGTCAATACCGGTTCCGCTCTTCATCGGGGAGTTAGATATGAAGAAGCCGAACCGTACCCCTTATTTCAACTCATCTCACTGATATTTTCCACCCGGGTGGGAGGGCTATGGATTTCAGTGCTACCTGGGGTAAATAACTATGGAGGCGGGTGGACCAGACCAATAGTAGGTAGGTAGGTAGCTGCCTGCGACCGGACCCGCCCGGGGTGCGGGCGAGACGTTTGATCCAAGGTTGGTTGGGAGAGAGAAGTTCTATTCTATAGTAGTGACCAATTCACTAGTGAAGTGACCGTACAGACTAATGATCTCAGCGGTTCATCGAGACATCGACTATAGTTCGAGGCTTCATATGGGCCCTATCCTTCCTATAGTGGGGTGAGGTGCGGGAATATGAACTCTGAAACATGCGTTTGCTAGCGGAGGGCCGGTATTGAATAAGCTAGCTGGAATGGGGAAAGACCTAAGATCATTTAGGGGGGAACCAAACTCCTGCCCGCTGTCTAAAGAAGGGGGGGGACCTACCTCCCTAATGACCGAGCACGGGTGCCCGGTACATTGCCATCGTTTGAACTATCTGCCCTACTATAACTACTAACTATAATTCCCCCCCACCCTGCATGCAGGGGGGGGGCATCCATTATATACGCGATACAATCAGTCACCCGGTTAGAGAAGGTAGGCCGGGAGGGCACCAACCCACCTTCCAAAGCCCTACTATCTATAGGCGGTAGGGGCCTAAGGGGTAGGGGCGGGTATAGAAAGGGGGGGGGGCGGATAGGTCGGTGAAGTATGTGGGGGCTGCTAATCTAATTTCGTATAGCTGGAATCCCGATCTCGAATGGTTGGTCTCTGTCCCTGACATATTCTTTTCCACTGAGCTGAGCCTAGCTTCTCGCGATCAAGTAATACTATAAAAAAGCCGTACGGAACATAACAAGGCCAGGGCTACATCTTCTTTGCTAATGAAGATAGAGGCACTGCAGTGTTCTTGTTTGTGGAACAATACGATGGTGGAAAACGGATTCCCTGAACGAACCACTATTAGGTTCTTATCCCAACCGACCATGCATGGTGCACGGGGGGCCTGTCCGGTTGTGGGCCTACTCATGTTCCGCCCCCTTCCCTTGAATGCAGCATTAAGGCGCCCTGTTGCAGAGAAGAGATCTCATGTCCACTATAGAGGATAGGGCGCCGGAGGGGGTCCGGTTCAATGCCGTATCGGTGAAGGGCCCCATCGACCGCTATCTCCTCCCACCCACCCCTGCAGTTATGCACTCAACATCTTTGCAGGAGGTTGAAGCCGCACTCGACCGCTATTGAAAGAAAGGTGGGGGGGGGGGGAGAGGTTTCCCTCGACCTCGGTTGAGGCCCCATTCATCTCACAGCTAGGTTGAGTGCATAAATGCGTTCTCATTGCGTAAGTAAGATGATGCGATGTGATGTGATCACGGACAGTAATTCTTAGGGCCTTACTGGCCACCAATACAGAATAGAAGAAGTAGCCCGCTGGTGCGCCCCGCTACTAAGTAATAAGCCATTGGTTCGGTGCTGTTAGGCTAGGCTACTGCGTAGATCGGTGGAAAGAGAAGGGCCGCCTTGACTTGATCCTGATCATCCCAGAGATTGATTTTGAACGCCCGCACCAGTCGACTTCGACGCATTACCAGCACTGGTTCGCCGTAGCGCCCCGCCCCTGCATCCTGCAGAGAGAAAAGGCAGTAGGCTTCGCTCCGGATATGACTAAAACAAGGTGGCCCCCCCACTATAGAAAGGGGCCTATAGATAGTAGGGGCTTCGGTAATCTCATTCCTTGGCGGTAGGGCAGTGGGCCCTACTATCTATAGGGCCCCCCCCCACCCCCCCCCTTTCTATAGCCCTACTATCTATAGGGGGGTCTATAGGGCTCCGGGGAATGTATCTATCCCTTGGTAATCTCTGTCCGAGGAGCCCTCCCTACTATCTGGCTACGCCCCTATATACACAGGGGCCTCAGGAGTCCCTTATATACATAGGGGCCTCAGGTTCGGAGTCCCTTATGTACATAGGGGCCTCATCCTCAGGTTCACTTGAGATGCCCATATGATATATAGGGATCAACCCAAAGAAGCTCGAGTCGCTCCGCCAGTCATGTTCGCTAGATCTCTGAGTAGCCCCGCCCCCTCCCCCAGCTATATATATACTTAGTCGGGGTGAGCGATAGATATATAGGGATAGAGATGCTCCTCTCCCTGAAGCCATATAGATATATAGGGTGGCAGTTACTATATATACATAATACAGGGCCGTTGGCGTCGGTCGAGTGCCATGGATAAGGCCGTTGCCATATCTATATAATCTCCCCCAGCTATGAGCAAGGCAAGCTATATAGAGTGGGGGTAGGGGTATAGTCCAACCAGCGGAGATGACTTGATCAACCAGCGGAGATGACTTGTAGTAAGAGCGCATATCTCTCCCGCCCCTACTCTATCCGGGGGCTCGACCTGCATACTCATACTCATACTATATAGATCCCTGCACCCGGGTATATGTATGTCACTAACCGGGAATCAATCGGGGAATGAAATCAAATCGAGGGATGAAGGAATCAGGGAAGGGAATCACTTGGTGAAATGAAGGAGCCATATAGAAGATAGATATATAGGGGGCCTCGATCTCCTCTCCTCATATCATATTCATATCTCTATCTGGATCAGATCGTTCCGCATGCATCTCCGAATCGGGCACTGCATCATGACATGACATATATAGATAGCTGCCCTAGGCCTCCCAGAGAACTATAACTCCTGCAGTTTCGATCTATAGGGTAGGGTTCATCGGGGGAGACCCCCCAGATATAGATAGGCTTGTCCTCCCGAGCATGGCATTGGCATATAGAGTAGAGAGTTCCGTCGGCAGGAGTGCTTGCTCCGTCGGGGCCGTAGTCCCTTCCCCTCCTCCGTCGGGGCCTCTTTCTAGTAGTCCCTTCCCCTCCTCCGTCGGGGAGTGCCCAAATAGGGATAGAGACATAGGGGCGGGGGAGTGCCTCCTCCAATAGAGAGATGGGGGGGTGCCTCCTCGTTTTCTGTCCGTCGGGGGATAGCCTGGCTATAGACTATAGCCCGACTATTATTGCTCTCTTTCTCGCCCTCCCCCCTATCTATGTGGGAGATGGGTCCGCCAACCCCAACCCCAACTAATATAGGCGTAGGCTTCGATCAGTCCACCCCAACTATCAACTAGAACTATTGGGCAGGGGAAGGTGTGCTTGCTCGGGGACGTGAGATGAGTAGCGACTTGCCCTATATATGGATGGGGACTAAGCGGGTAAGATAGGGGAGCTGACTGGACTATAGTCGCCCTCGACCGGAGCCCTATATGGATATATCCATGAATCGCTTATATAGCTCCCGACCATCGTAGCTATAGAGAGGAGAGCTCCGTGGGAGCCAACCCAACCCCAACTAAACTAGATATAGCCGCCCTCGACCCCCCTCTATATATATGGGGGATAGAGGGGGGGCGCGACCATCCGTAATGAATGATTTCAGTCGTGTACAGCATTCCAACCTGGAGTGGGAGTGGGAGATGGGAAAGATCCGAGATGGGTGGGGTGGAACGCATCGACTCGACTGGGAGATAGTTAAGAATCTATCCCGGGAGTTCTCCCGAGGGCGAGGTCCCCGGGGAGCATGCAACTTCTAATCCCCCCTCTATAGATATGGGCCGTCCCGCCAACCCCAACTATCTATATACGGTGATGGTGCTCTCTCCCGACGGCCTACTATACTAAAGAGATGCCCTCGGTCCCAACCTTTCCCCAATGCGGATAAGAAATTCCTATTAATGAATAAATCCTATAGCCGCCCCCCATAGATATATAGGCCTATCCCTATCGCCTATCGGCCCTCCCCCCTCCCCTCGCCCTCCCCAGATGACTATGAAGAAAGCGAGAACCGGATGATATGATTCTTCTCTTCCCGCCGGCCCTGCCCTGCCGCATTAATATAGAACAGCTAACAGCTGAACGGGGATGCCTTTCAATTTATAGGGGAGCAGTTAGAGAAGAGCATAGTTTCAAGTATCTGATCCGATCGAGATGTATTCCGATCGAGATGCTGACCAACTTCCCCATTCCCTCTCCCGAGCATCGGCTATAACTAGAGCTGTCGGCTATATAGATCTAACTGCCCCCACCCGCGCATAGCAGCCGAGCATAGCATATAGAATACGCTCTATTCCCCAGATATATGAGCTGCGGTTGAGGACTCTCTCTATATATGGCCAAGCCGAGCTCCGGTTGCGTCATTCCGGTCATTCCTTTTTCTCGCCCCACCCTATCTCTACTCTACCCTATATTCATCTCATCTCTCAACCGGTGATGGCATCTTATCGCTCGATCAACCGGTCACACATCCATAGTTCGGGAGGCCCCAGATAGTTATAGGGGGGATTGATTGATTGAGAAATCGAGGCCCTATCTATCTTGTTGCCCCAAACGCCTCATATATACATGAACCCCACCCTATTCATCCCGATGGTTTCGCAAAATGTGCTCTTGTTTCTGTGGTGGGGGAATGGAAGTGGCAGTTAATCAATCTGGTCGGTGCTTCGCCGGCAGCGAGACGCGTCCGGCCATCCAGGCGCCTATATGCAGGCAGATGAGATGGGCGAGTCCCTGCGTGAAAAGCCCAAGTGCCCAAACCTAATCCCAATCCCATCCCCACATGCAGCCCAGCCTTTGCTATCCCCTGACCATGGCCCAGAGAAACGTCGCCGCCTACGAGGCCGATGTGCCTGACTGATCAACACCAATACAGGGCAGCTAAGCAGCCATATGCCAGCAGCATGCCACAAAGTCTGTCCCCATTCCTAGTGCCCCTAAACGCCCTCCCATCTTAACGATTGATGTTTCGACTCACCTCTGTGACCATCTCCCATTCCTACTATATCTCATGTTCTGTCCCCATTCCTTCCAGTTAGTGCCTTTTGCTGCACACGAACTCCCTAGTGTTAGAAGTTAATGCTCCACCTGTTGGGATACCCTAGCTGGTCGGGATCTAATCTGAAATTGATGCTCTCGACGACTATATATAGAGGGGCGGGGGACCCCAGAATGGAGAATAGGGGATAGGGGATAGATTGCCGAGGATCCTCTCGCTATGCTGAGCTGAGGACCCTATCGCTATGCCGAGGACCTTTATCTAGAATGGATGGCCGTGGGTTCAACGTGGAGCGCCGGATCAGATATAGTTAGTGGTGATGGGAACATCCATTGGGAGATGATATAGTTAGTGGTGATGGGGAAGCCATCGCCATCCATTGGGAGATAGGAGCGCCATATATCTATATAGGGTGCCGCGCTTGAGTGCCGACTGTATGCCTAGCCGCCCCCACCCCAGATAATAGTAATAGTTCAGGGCTCCCCCTCGTCCTCCTTATAGATAGGTAGGAACAGTTGAGTGCCTAGTTTCTCTTCTATTCTACTAGATTAGCAGTCTGTAGCAAGTGGGGAACGGATCGAAGATTGCCAGATGCTCTACCGGAATGAGAAACCTATTGAATCACCGGGCGGGAAATCTGAAACCTATTGAATTGAATCACCGGGATGCCATATATCTATAAGGCGGAATCACCGGGATGCCATATATCTATAAGGCGGAACCTATTGAATTGATGACTCAACCTCGAGATATACTGAGATAGGAATAAGGGCCCCCTATATATATATCTTAGCCTTGTCCGGCCCCTCCCCTTCGAACCGCTACCGTCGGGCTGGACCAATCCCAGCTATATATAGTAGGCGTAGGCCGTCGGGGGAGTCTATATAGATAGGGGCCCTGAAGTCGGCACCCCGTTACCCGTTGATTGATCATTCGTATCACGTATGAGCTATGGTATATAGTGAGTAAGTGAGTGAGTAAGTGGGTGAGTAAGTAAGTAGGCCAATCGGATCGATTAAATCGGGGCGGCGGAATATGCCGTGCCGTACATGCTGGGACGGGATTCTGGTCCCCAGGGGGATTCTGGTCCTCTCATTCTCGAGTATGGCACGTGTGAATGGTCCAACTCAACTATCTCCAACGGGAGAGGATAGATCTATATAGGCCCCCACCCCAGATGGATAGAACCGCTCAGCGCAGCGGCGAACTCCTTCCTCTCCTATCAAGGCGGCCACTCTCTCTATCTGTACAGGCGGGCGGATTCATCATCCGCCTCGCCTAGCCGGGTCGGCGGCGGCCATGCCATATACAGTGTAGTTTGCCCTACCCTACCCAAAGAGAACCGATTGATCCACCAGATTCACGCCTGCCTTGCCATCAGTGGACCTGGCGCGGATGAGCGGGGTCCGGATGCTGCCCCTTTCGTTTCCGGTAAAGTAGTATATAGATAGGGGCCCGTCGTCACCTCGATCGACATCCGCACTCCGATCCCTTATATCTATATGGGGAGAGCCTAGATCTACAGATCTACATGTTCATCCATCTCGGGAGGACTACTTTATATAGCCGCCCCCCGCCCCATATGGATCTGATCTCGAGAGCCTACTGATGAGATGATCTCCGTTCTCTCTTCCGGAAATCCGCCCCAGCCGGCCGAGGGGCGCCCGAGCTAGCACAGCAGCCGATCAGCGGCCAAGAGAACCCATATATATATATATCTATATATATATATCTATCTATATCTATATATATATATATATCTATATATATATAGATAGATATAGAGGGCTGGTTCGTTCGCTCCGATCCGCTGCGCCCATCTCATCTCCCCATTCGGCCTCACTCAATAGCTGGGGGAGGAGCCCTGACCTATCTATATCCATGGGGGGCGGCTATAGCTATGTCGGGTCGGGCCCCCTTCCCCCTTCTATATATGGGGAGGGGGAAGGATATAGAGAGCGACGGCCTACTCTATAGAACTGGGTCGAGGGTGGCTATCTATCTAGTTGGCACTCGGCCGACGGGCCCAGGGACTAGATGCTTGCTATGCCCGGGAAGGCCCCTACCTCTATGTATATGGGGGTAATAGATAGATCTCGAGAGTGATGAGATGATCCGGACGGTTCTCTCTTCCGGATGGACCCCCCTTCTATATAGAGGCAATCCGATCTCCCCCCTATCTATCAGCCGGCGGCCGAGAGAACTATAACTGCTCTATATCTATACCCCGAGTCAGCAGCCGGCCGATCAGCGGCCGAGAGAACTATAACTGCTCCGATCCGCTGCACTCCACCCCTACTCTACTATATAGAGGGGGCCCGACTAGATCTAGATGAGCACCACATCCCATCATCCATCTATCCGTTGTATACGTGATACGACTGATGACTGGCCCTATCTATATATGGGTATCCGTTGAGCGCTCCCGGATCGACGACTAAGCGCAGTGAGCGACAGCAAACTAGAGTAGAGCATCACCGCGCCCCAGATAGATATATAGGCGATAGGCCTGAACTCTATTCTCTATGGGGGGGATAGCCCATGCAGTTTAGTTCATCAGTCCTTAGTCGATCGAGGGCATGTATATTAATTCATCAGTCTTTGGTCTAGATATAGACATAGGGGCCTTTCATATTGAGGGGCCTTTCATCTTGACTATACGGTTAGACCCTACCATGAAGTGGATCAACCGATCCGGTCACACCAGATTCGCTGCACCCATCTCCCCCCCATAGCATAGACCGAGGGAATCAATCACCCCCCTACCCGGTTCGAGGGCCCCATAAATTGAGGGAAAGTTATATATACCACCCCTCAGTCTATACCCAGATAATCCAATTCGCTGCACCCATCTCCCCATTCGGCATCCGGCAAAGGAGGAAAGGGCACCACTGCGAGACGCATTCGAGAATGGAGATATAGGGCATCCACTCCCCTATCTAGATATGGGTGATGGGTTGCGGTCGGACCTATCGTTACCTATCGTCGGCCTCCTCTCGTCGGCAACTCTCCTCTCCCCTCCATGGTTGGTAGGCGACCCCCCTCTCTTCTCTATATATGGGGCGAATAGATACGGCCCCTCCTCCCCCTCCATGGTTGGTTGGTCCACCCCACCCTATCTATATATGGCATTGGCCCACTCCCACTCCCATCCCACTCCCCACTCCATATAGAATGGAATAGAGTGATTTATATCTGTATCATATATGTAATACAATAGTTGGTAGTTGGTGGTTGGTAGTTGGTTGGGCCACTGGTGGTCCACTGGTTGGTCCCCACCACAATTCCCACTCCCACTCCAGCAGCCCCCTATCTATATAAGGGAACTGTTCGCTCCAGGTTGGAAGGTTGGCTCCAGGTTGTAAGGTTGGCTCCGGGTTGGCCCCTAAAATTCTATGGGTAGCTCTATCTGTCCGTGGTGGGTTAGGTTAGCTCAGCTATATATCCCTTGAGCTATAAGCTAACTCTACTGGCTAGAGTACCCTCCGGATTATCCGCTTCACTCCCTATCCATATAGCCGCCCGACGGCCTACTCTCTATAGCTGGAGCTGGAGCCCTCTCCATATATGACATGACGAGGAGGCTATAAACTACTTTATATATAGCCTAGCCTTTCTCGCCCCGCCCTCTATATCTAATATCTAGGCCAACGGGAGACGGGAGAGGAGAGCCGTATATAGATAGGGGATCGAGTGCACCATATATATCTATAGGGGCAGCTGAGCTATAGAGAGTAGCCCCCTCCCCCGACGCCTCTATCTATGGTATATGGGCCTCCCCAGATGGATGGCCTCTGCCAATAACTAATAAAGAAAGCAGGGGCGACTCTCTCCCGCCTATCTCCCGCCTCTCTCTAGAGGTTATCCGCCGGATATGGGATATGGGCCCATATATCCAGGGGGGCCCGCCTCCCTCTATTTCTTTCGGGTTGATCCCCCCTTCCCAACTATTGAATGAATGGGTCACTTTCAACCCCAGCTGGCAACGGAAATGATCCATGAATTGATCCAGTACTAGGTAAAATGGTAGTTGTCACTTCCACCCCCCGCTGACAACGATTTGAATCACCGAGCTGATCATTCACTAGGGAAAGAAGCTCTTGTCACTTTCTACCCCATATCGCAAGACCGTAGAGATCTAATCTATGGGTCTATCAGCGCCATATGATATATAGGGGTAGCCCCAAAGGGCCTATATATAGATATGGAGCTCTTGTCACTCTCTACCCCATATCGCAAGACCATAGAGATCTATAGTATAGTTGTATAGCCGCTCGATCACGAGATACATTCTAAACCTTCAATAGGAGACTACACTTATCACGGTGGGAATTTCTACTATTCTATGGGCTGGTTGGCGAGGGGCCCCCCACCCCTTGACGACCCCCACCATCCCTAAGGCCGACCTTGACCTTTGGGCCGGTTAGGCCAGAGGCTCCCTAACAGAGGCTCCGCCACCAGGGCTTCACCCACCACAAACCCCACCGGGGGGGGCCCCTCTAAGCAGGGGGGGGTAGATTAATTGGATATAGGAATAGGCCTTGGCCCTACAGAGAAATGGCGGGAGGGTAGATTATTGTTGATACGCCTCTGCAGGTCGGTCCCAACCCCACCTAAGGCCCCTATATCTCCCACCCCCCGGTGGGCGCTCTAAGGCATATAGGTCGGTGGGGTTAAGGCATATAGGACGGTGAGCGAAGCTCGGGCGGCCCTACTATTCTATGGGGCTAGGGCGGCCCTACGGGGCGAAGCCCTGGTGGGGTTGGGGGTCATCCCTATATCCTCCCACCCCCCGGAACCGGTGGGGTCCGCCTTGGGTGGGAGGGCCCCTACTATTCTATGGGAGTTGTGGGAGGGCCCCTACTATATCCACCAACCCCACCATCCTCTCGACCCCACTAATATTTATGGACCCCACTGACCATACCTAGGACCCCACCGACCGAGGCTCCTAACCACCCGAGCTTCGCTCACCGTCCTATATTCCTTTAGCCGGTTCAGCGGTGGCGAAGCAACTCTATAGCCTCCCCCCCCGGCGAAGCCCGGATGGTGGGGTCGGCCAATGCAGGGTGGGGATTCTAGTTCCCCGGGTGGGTGGCCCTACTATATCCTCCCTGGGGTTCGGCGCCATTTATCTGTAGGGGGTCGGCTAGAACCCCAGCGAATGTTAGTTGTGGGAGGGAATAGTTAACTAGAATTCCCAAGGCAAATAGGATGGTCCCAAGGGCCCCTATATCTCCCACCCCCCCGGTACCAACCCCGGGGGGGGTGGGAGGCCAACCCTATTGCCTATACCCACCCACCCCTTGCCTGCCTTCGGCAGCCGACCATATTGGCCACAAACCCCACCCCCCCCCCACCCCCCCCATATAGTTGTTGTTCCATATGGTCGGTGCCGAAGGCTGTCCTGGGTGGGTATAGGCAATAGGGCCCCCCCCCTGCCGAAGGCAGGCCCTTGGTACCGACCTATTCGCCCTTGGTACCGACCATATATTCCTTTTGCCCGGGAAGAAGTAGTTGCGTTGGGTGGGTGGGAGGCCCTCGGAACTACTTCGTTGAGTTGTGGTGGGTGGGCCCCTATCGGTAGTTGGGGTGGGGGGGGAGGAGATAGTTGTGGGCATGTTACGTATAGAATCTGGCGTACCGGGCTATAATTGGCACGGTCTTTAGACACTCGACTGTAAGGCAATATAGCCCCCCACCCATCGGGCAACTTTAGTCCGGGGCTGGGTGGGAATAGAAGGTGCCCGGGAAGAAGAAGTAGTTCCGATGAAGACTCGACTATAAGGCTCTTGTTCATCGAGACTCGACTGATCTATCAACTAGAATCCCCACCCCAAGACCCCACCACCCAGGGCCCCGACCCCACTATCCATATTCGCCAACCCCACCGACCAAAGTAACCCCACCAGAGCTTCGCTCACCTAAGGCCTACCGATGAAAGGTAGCCTAAGGCTAATATGGTCGGCTGCCTTCGGCAGGCCTTAGGTGAGCGAAGCTCTGGTGGGGTTGGTGCCTTTGGTGGGGTCGGCCGGACCCCACCGACCTGCCCTTCGGGACGGCGAGTATGGTCGGTCCTGCACGCTCTATAGCCTCCCACCCCCCGGATGAACCCGAAGGGCTGGGTGGGAGGCCCCTTCTATCGGGGGGGTGGGAGGACATAGTTAGGGTTCTAGCCATTTCTCTGGGCGGGGGTCGGCTAGAACCCCAGCGAATAGATTTTGTAGTGGTGGGTGGGTGAACTTTACCTCCCACCACCCATCGGTGCATTGGGAGGGAATTTTAGTTCGTTGAGGGCCTCGGAAATTTCTGTTCTGCTTGCAGAAATCGAGTGGTTCATCAGCTCCGCTTCTTCACCCGTAGATTTCTGCAAGCAGAAATCGAGTGGTTCACTACGCTACGCTCCGCCCTCCCCCCCCACCCCCACCCGGGGCCCGTAGATTTCTGCAAGCAGAAATCGAGTGGTTCACGTAGCGATTTGGTTCGCTCCGCTCACCTCCCGGTCCCCGGTGGGCCCCTACTATTCGTGTGTGGGGATGGGTGGGGGGTTATATTGCCGGGAGATTAAGCGTCAGGTGAGTGCCCAAGACCCCACCCTGAGCTTAGCTCATACGTTGGCCCTGCCTTTCGCCGGCCAGAGCCATAATCCAGCCATAAAATAGTAGGGGGCGCAGTGAGCAGCACCCACCGCCCTCAAATTCTATGGGCCATACTCGCCTTTGGTCAGTGGGGTTGGGACCGACCAAGGCATCCGCCACCACCCAAGCTCCGCCACCACCCAAGCTCCGCCGGGGGGGGTGGGAGGATATAGAGTAAGGCATAGCCGGTTCAGCGGTTAGAAGCGCCTGCCTAGAAATATATGGGCGGTGAGCGAAGCTCTTCCGGGCGGTTAGAAGCGCCTTAGGGGGGCTTCGCCCTGGTCGGTGGGGTCGGCCTTGGGTGGGAGGGTCTTCCGGGTGGGAGGGAATAGTTGTTGTGGGGGGTTTTGTGACAATTCCCACCCGGGCTTCGCCTCATAGAATAGTCGGGCCGCCCAGGGCTTCGCCTCATAGAATAGTAGGGCCGCCCAGGCTCCGCTCCATAGAATAGTAGGGGCCGACCTGAGGCGTATCTATATCCTCCTAAGTTCCCCCCCCCCGGGTAGAAGCGCAGGTCGGCCCCTACTATTCTATGGAGGGTTTGTGGTGGGCGAAGCCCTGGTGGCGGTTAAAAGCTAGGGCGGTGTTTCTCTGCCTGCAGGGCGGCCCTACTATTCTATGGGGCGAAGCCCTGGACGGTGGGGTCGAGAGGGTGGTGGGGTTGGTAGGGGGGTTATATTCCCTCTCCCGACCCCTATCCATAGTAGCGGGAGGCCGTAGGGGAGATCGAGGAGGAGGCCTATACATATAGGGGGAGATGGGCATTTATGCCTCGACCGCCTCTATTGGAACTATATAGGGGGGTGGGGGGGAGAGGGATTGATTTCGGAGTCTCTGTGCGAGCCGTATGCGGTGAGAGTCGCACGTACGGTTACGGGGGGGGTTCACGTCTATCGCATAGTGTGGTGGCCTACCCCATTTGTTCCATGATCTATGGGTCTACTGGAGTGACCCACTTCGATCAATTAGCCGAGATTTTGACCGGATATGAAATGACTTTGTTCGGTGCTCGATCCGGTGGTATTTTCGTGGGGATTCTATTCATCGCTGTAGGATCTTTATTCAAGATCACTGCAGTTCCCTTTCGGGCGGCTGTAGGACGGCCGCCTATGGGTGGTCGACAGATTGCGGCCAATCGACAAAACCAACTGCCTTCTCCGAGAGGACATTTATGGGCTCGCCCACCGGCACTCGACCTGAAGTCCCATCTCCCGACGAAGGGCAATCCGTTAGGCGCTCGGCCGATGGATAGGCCGAGCCCCCCCCCTTTCTACCCGGGGGGGGGTGGATAGGGGCCCTCGACTTCCTCGATTTTTTGACCGAGCCACTCGAGAGTCTTTTTGAGAATCCCCCCGGGCGAGGACCTGACGGTACTCGCCCCCCCTTTCTATAGCTAGATAGGGCCCCCCTGGGGCTGGGAGCCTATCCATAGCCCCTATTAAAACTATTCAAACTATCCACCTATCCAAACTCTCTATAGTGGGGAGGGGGCACTCGACCAACGGGAGAGGACCCCGCCGGGGGCCCAGGGTCCGACCCCTACTATTATAGCTGGGAGGACGAGGGCCGACGGCACTCCCCCGCCCCTATCCTAAGAAAATACTTGGAGGGGGAGGGAGGGGCACTCGATAGATCGAGGGCCCCCAATGCAGGGTGCTCTCGACCGATAGGGAGAGGAGAGCGCGACTCATCACTACCTCGTAAGGGCGTTGAGACCATAGCATGTCACACGCCTTTCTCCGTAGCCGCCCGCCTAGAAGAGCCGCTCGCTCCATAGTGTTGTCGCACAAGATAAGCACGCCGATGAACTGCTTGGCGAATCGAAGTTCTCTCCCGGTCAACTGTCCACCCAGTGAAGTGCGAACGTAACAGTGGAATGCCACGGCGCACGCTGCTTGCTTGCACTAACACTAGCTCGCACTAACACTAAACACTAATAGATCTGGTGTGCCTCCTGCCCGTCGACGAGGAAAGAGCGACAAGGTTCAGATTCGGAAGTTACTGCTTGCAGCATGGGGGCTGATTACCCAACAACTCTCTGGGAACAATGGGAAAAAGGATATCCCGATAACGGAAACCATAGGGGGGGCTGTATCGGCGAGATCCAACGGTGAACAACTAGATTCTCCAGGAGAAAACCCCGGCTGGAAGTCTGAGGACCTT
>VDFB02347251.1:0-65705 GCA_007258455.2 Sequoia sempervirens
AATCGGCTCATTTGATCCCTTGAAATATTCGAGTTAGCAGAGGGACAATAGCAACTAGATTGCTCTTCCTTTTTTACCATAAACTCTTAAACTTCCAATCACTTAGAAAAGCTTGAGGTAGATTAGGGCAACCTGTTGCTTAGGACCCTCTTGTGACCTAGGGTCTTGAAGCAGCCGGTCCCGCCTCTACATTTTGGTGAACCGGACATGAACTTTTTTTATTTCATTTCATAGTGTTTAAGGAACCTTTTCTCATATTCTAAGTGTTGTAGGTTTGTGTGTTGCAGGGCACATAGCCTTGCAACCCAACCTACGACCCCTAGCGGCGTAGTTACAAGGATCCCTAGACATTGTGAAGAGAAATACAGATAGGTCACCATTTGATTGTTGAACCTTTGGGATATCCTAAGGAAGTCCTTATGAAGTACGTAAACTTGGCCTCTTTTATGAATCTCCCTATTCCTCCTACGCAACCTATGAATGGATCAGCCGCTATAATTTTTACATCGCAGGACTTGCCTATGAACACAAATAGAGAGCCTTCTCCTTTGTACATTCTCGCTCGCATCAACAGAAACATCGTAACTAGTGTTCTGGTAGATCCCACGTGTCATGTGAATGGTAAAATAGAGGAGACTCTACTGATAAATTTCTTGCATAAGGATGGGTATGACAAATTGAAAACCACAATACGTACGCACGACAAACCCTCGGTCCCTCCTACTGGTTCCATCACCCTCTCAGTGTTGGTAAGACCCAGGACTGTAAACGCTCCTTTTGATATCATCCCGAAGTCAAACTTGTTCAAAGTGAAACTAGGCATCCCATGGCTAGTTTCCATGAACGCGGTTGCTTTGGTAATCCAAAAGTGTTTAAAGTTTTCTCATGAGAGCTTTGACACTAGATATAAACCTCTGGTATCGCATGGGGGCTACTCGCTAGATCACTTGTTGTACCACACCTATGTCAAATAAAAGAATGGGGGCATAGTGTTGATGATGACCTACCCCATCTCTCCTTGCACCATTTCAATTAAAGGCTCTATGATCGCACAACAACAGGCTGCCTCCTCCTCTCAAAAGGGGAAGGGGAAATTTGCTCGAGCCCAGGAGCCTCCAATTTCTTCTGTTGTCTCATTTGCTTCTGCCTCTCGCCTCGTTGTGGCACCCTCAGCCTCTGCTCCCATGCCTCGCATGGGGAGTCTGATGGCGCCCTCCTAGCGAAAGACCAAGCATCAAGTATTCGAACTTCCCATCCTACCCACGGTGTCAAGGCCCATTGTCTATGGTAAGGGGAAGGGCCCTCGTGGAGTTGCCCCTGCATCTCAACCTTTGCGGCCTCCTACTGCTCCTACCCATCAGGTGTTGAATGCGAAGAGGCCCGCCGCCGAGGTGCCTAAGTCTACTTCTCCACCTGTTGCGGTTTCTACTCCTACGCTTCCTGCTCCTGCTCCTGCTCCCGTCTAGGAGGCTACCCTTCCACCGGCAATGGTTGTGGAGGACACGCCTATGGCAGAATAAGAGCCTCTTGTTCCTTCTCAAGCCACGAGTTCTAGTTCCCGGAGCCAACGAAACCGGCTTGCACGTGAGCGTAAGCACCAGAGGAAGGCTCTAGTTGCTGAGCAAGCTACCTTGCAGAAGGAAAATGAGGAACCAACAACTCCTGTTTCAGCATCTCCTGTTGTGCCTCCCTCTTCTATTCCTTCCTCTTCAGTTCTCGTCACCTCAATTTTGCTTTCGGCTCCTCCCGTGAGTGTTGGTGACCCTCACCCCAAAAGGGTGCAGGTGTTCATCACTCCCTCAGCGGAGCCTCCTCTTCTAATATCCCTTTCGGATATCCCTCCATCTCTCAACTCGTGGACATGTCGAACACCATGGTGGTGTCCGCTACGACCTTATCCTCTTCCTCCTCACCTTCCACTTCCTCTATGGGGATTCTGCATCCTCCAATGAAGCGTAAGTTGGAGGACGACCTCGCTTCCAATTGAGATCGGAAGAAGGGATCACCTTCTTCAGGAGAAGGTTCTGCTTTGGCTTGCGTCGTCCTAGTGACAGAGGCAGCCCAACGTCTCCCGAGTTTGTCACTGTCTCTTTCGACAAGACTAATGGTGGATCTCGGGTGCCTCCTTGACCTCCCGCTCAGTTAACACATGGCACTCATGTCAAGTGCATGTTTAACTCGATAGATGATGTCCTGGCTCTGTCAGTGGTCTTTGCGAGGTCAATAACTTTTGCCTCATAGGAGTTGAGTGAAGAAGCCCTTGAGGGGCTTTCTACCTCAGGTCTTGTTGTAGGAGAGTCGGAGGGTGCTCCCCTTGCTATCTCGCCCTTCCAGGCTCATCCACCCTCCCCTTATGATGATCTAAATTGGGAGAATGACAACCTCCTAATTGATGAGGACTAGGGGAGTACCTCTTCTTTATCTGTAGATTAGATTTGTATGTGTTTTGTGTTTCCCCTGTGCTTTGTTGGTGTTTCAATTCACACCTCTAGAATGCGGATTAGAAACGAACAACTATGCACAGTTAAACAGCTCTTCAAATTAGGAGGGGAAACTCCCTCTTCGTTGATTATGCTTAAAAGAAATACTAAACTATTGCCAATCTTTTTATTTCTCAACTAAGAGCACAAGGTTATAAAACTCTTTGTGTCATAGCTGGGGTTTTCTCTTCTGCAGAACTTCAACTACAACTAGGCGTAAACTAAAGACGCTTCGACAACTCAAGTAAGCTCAGAGCCTAAGAATCAAAAGCAGTGTTCCACAAGGTTTTGGGGATGGGGACAGCGGGACGATAGGGGATGTGTTTTGAAGACGGGGGGTCTAAGTTTGGGGGCGGCGGGGGACGGCGATGAGACAGCAGCGGGGGGGTGGCAAGGTGCTGAAATACATATAGTACTTGAAAAAATAGTTATAAAAAGATGTATAAGAATTATATATCTTGGAGACAACTAGGAGTCCCCTAGACGTCTTGAGGACACCCCAACGTCCTTGAAGTCCTAGCAATGTCTTGGAGACATCGACACTAGTGGTGGGATGATGGCACTGGTGGTGGGATGGTGGCGCTAGTGGTGAGCTGGTGGGGGGATGTCCCCCCAAGTCCCCAAGTCTCCAAGACATTCCATTTAGGAAACACAGGTTTTTCTGGGGTGGACGTGTCCTCGTGGAACACTAATCAAAAGTAAACAAGGAATGATTTGATTAACACAAAAGCTTAAATAAACTCGCTTCCAGAACACACCTGACGACTCATTGTACTTATAAGATGTAAGCTGAAATAGAGATTATGGAAGCAAAACACATAAGATAAAATATTTGTTGGCATAACAACTAGCACCTCTGGAGTGCGAGTTGGTATGGACAGCTATGCACACTGCGTAATGAGTGCTCTTCAAATTAGGAGGGGAAGCTCCCTCTTTAGTGCTGATTTGCGTGAAAAAGTAAAGTAATCTAACTCCCATCTTTTTGTCTCAGCTAGAAGAGGCACAAGGTTAAGAAAAACCATGAACGTTGCAGCTAAGGATTTTCTAGTTTCACAGATCACTAAGTACAACTAAACTAAAGCTTTAATCTATCCAATCTCCTCAAGTAAACAGAGCATGAGGAAATGGAGCAGGAATATTTTATATGATAAACTTCAAGTACAGATTCACAACGTGAAGGTAAGGTGGCTCAACTATTTGCTCAGCTGGGAAGAAATTTATTGGAAACAAACAATTATATGATAAACTAAGTGCAGCTTCACAACATGAAGGTAAGGTGACTCAACAATTTGCTTGGCTGAATAAGTTTATTGACACACACATCAAACGATAAGCTTTAGGTACAGATTCACAACGTGAGGGCAAGGTGGCTTTAGGTACAAACAAAACATAGAATAGCCAACTAGGACAATAAATTGCATAGGCGAAACACGCATACAATAAACGATCAAACTAGCCGCTATATTTAACTAAGATGAACAAATACCATAATAATAACATGAAGGTAAGGTGGCTCAGCCATTTTTAATCACAGTAAAAGCTCGTGAACAGATACAGAACAGCAATATTACAGGCAAGGTAGGCTTAGCATATATTACTATCGCATGCAAAAGTTAATTACAAATGAGCAAAGAGCTCTTATTTATAGACATCAAAAGGTGTAGGGAACCCTAAAATCACCTTGAGTCAATAACAGTCTTGCAATCATGCAAGATTTTATTGCTAACCCTAATAACGGAAACTATACAGTTAACTGGAAAGCTACCATCAGTTAACCAAAACAAGGCTTATCTAAATGGACATGTGCAAACATGCACGTCCTTATTGAAAGAAAGTTAACTGGAAAACTATCATCAGTTAATGAAAATAACCTAAATGAAAACTCCAACTGTACAGAGATGATTCCAAGACAGACATGGCATGAGATGTGGAACAATGAGTTAACTCGGAAAGAAGCGTCGAGTTAACCATTGTGTCTAATGTCTATCCTGAAAGGTGGGATTTGGAGTTCACTGACCATGATCTCAAGCAAGTAACCCCTCCACGAGGTTAGTGACTGCATCACTATCTGGAGCACTGATACTTTGACGTAGCACACTGTGTCTTCGTACCAACTCCTCACTACCTGTGATCTGGTTCTAAAGTTCTCCTCTACTCTTGATTGCCTCATCAAATATTGCTGACATGACTGTAAGTTGATCTAACTTACAGCCAACAGAAACCCCACTAAAAATACCATGGATGAGCGTCTACAACTCTGTCTGAACATCAACAAGCTCACGTACTCACCACCCTCATGATGATACTGGCATGGAACTTGAGACACGAAGGTTCTCACGTATCAAAGTGCACTAGTCGCGTGCTCTCTGCTCTCAGCCAACTCTGAAGTCAGTGTATCCTGTATTTTTGCCTTGAAGATCAACTGTGTCCTCCAAGTAAAAATAGCTTTTTTGTCTTCTTCATCAGTAACTGAGTCGTATGCCATCCTCAGGTGAGAGATCATGATTTCATCTCTGGGTTTCTCAACCACCAAGTCTCGCTCCGCATCCTAGATGCGTAGACGGAGTTCACGGGCATTGTACCTCAACTGATATAAATCTGCAAGTACAAAACGGCCTCGAGTGATGAAGAACTCCTCCCAATCTACCAAGCCCTTCCCGTATACGACCAGCTGATTAAGCTGATTCTACTCTGTTGGTGGCTCTAGCATCTGTGGGGGTGAAGTGGTGACATTTTCCGTTCTATGCACAAGGTTAGAAATATACTGACGAAGCTACTGAATTTCAGCCTTGAGGGCTGCCTTGTCTTCTCCATCTTTCATTATTCTATCCTTTGCGCTATTTATTGCAACCTGTAGGAAATCAACCTCTATTTGGCATGTGCTTCTACCAAGGTTGACTCTGATTACTTCAAAGTCTTGAACTTCTATCTCGTTCAGACTCTTACCCTCTAGAGGTGCAGCGGTCTCTATGATGATCTCTTTGTTAGCATTTCTCTCTACATGAACCTATTTCTTGATCCTCTTATCTAGCACATCCTGGTAAACATGATCAAAATCTGAATGATCAAGTATGTAAGATGGTTGCCTCTTCCTACCTAGCTGATTCTCAAGCCAAGACGAGTTTCGACTAATCTCACTCGAAGGGTCTGTGCTATTCATAGGAAGCTCTGATGAGTGTGAATGTCTAGAAGTATCACTACAAGGTGGCGAGTCTAGGTCCAAATCAATGTGAATCAGATCTGGAGACTGTTGTGGTGTAGGTGATGGCATGGGAGGCTGAACCTCAGACTCTGGTGTGCTCCGAACTGTATTCCTGACTGGCTCCACACGTGTTTCCGTAACAAGTGCCTCACGTTTTTCCGTAACAAGTGCCTTCCCTTTTTAATTGTTAGGCACTTTGTTCTTAGGCAGGTTACTCCTTTTCTTTTGCTTTGGTTTTGACGAGGATGGCAGTGAAACATCCACCGGTGGCGGCTTTGTGCTTGGCATGACTGCCCTCCTTGTCTTCTTGCTATCAAGGTAGAGTATGTTGTTCTGAATAACTCTACCCGATCTCTCCCCAACAGATGAATATTCTTTGGCAAACCAATCAACAGCTGGAAGCGACTATGTATTAACCTATTCTCTGAAAAATTGAGGATGTGCATCCCCATCATCATCTGACAATCCTCCCACATCCTCTGACATGAAGACAAAAATCTGTGAAAGAGAGAACCTGCTAAAACTGTGTCGGCACACCTCGAAGTCATCTTCGCAGTTAACCCAATAATCCTCCATTGTAGGCTTGTGGTAAGGGCGACCACCAAGGCATGTTGAATAATGACCCCAAGGGTCATATGTGCATGCATCAACAAGGTACTTGAGTTTGTATTTCTCCAACTCCTATCCTGTAGCCTTAGCATCAACTATTGTCCTGCACCAGTATATTCCCATTTGAAATGGAAAGTTGGCAAATGGTTTACGCTTGTGGCGCAAACGTAGATGAACATCATATAATTGCCTCAGGAACTCCATGAAAACTGTCCTATCTGAAGGATAGCGAGGTAGCATAGCTAGATTTCTTGTATATCCATAGACGCGGATGTAGGTGTATGTAGGGAACTAAATGAACCAGTCCACCCATACTACCATTGCTGCTCTAGCAACCACTAAGATACAAACATGCAATTCTCGGTCCAGGTTTCTCACTGTGTACATCAAGAAAGCCTCTTGCACACGCTTGAAATGTCACTCAGACTTTGTGAACTCAAGCTAGTCATAATATTGGTAGACTTTCTAAACACTGAGAATACCCACTATGTTCAATCCTCTAAATTGATCCTGATAGGCAATCAAGTATACGAGATAGGAACACATGAAACTGGTCGGCAACTAGGAAACCGGTAATCTACTTGTGAAGAATGTCGCCGATAAGAGAGGGTTAGTCATAATGCTCTCGCCTGGAAATGATCTATGCAATGATGTAGTACATCCAAGGTTGGAATTTATTAGCATCTACATGACCGAAAACACAATTCAGAAGAGTGATCAAAATCGCGTACTCATCTTTGTATTCTCCACGACCCACATTGCTTGGCAATTTGTTTTTCTTTTGTTTCAACCACCTTTCTGCCATCTTGTTCTGACACACGTCCTTATCAGCATTGAATGCTCTTTCACACTAGTCCATGGTAATGACCAAACTGTTCAGATGTTGAGAAATACCAAAACACCTCTCAATGTCTTGGGGCTTGAGACTGCAAATCACCCGTCCATCTACTAACTGGATTTCACGAGTAGTAGAATTGTAAATGCTTGACACAAGACATCACGAATTATATACATTGAACTGAAATAGGGAGTGAAGCTGCCTCTAGCAACCCAGAATCTTGAATGTTTTAAAGTATTGCATTGTTTATCTTAACCGGATCCAAGATAGCTTCTAGAAGCACCTTCTGCAGATCCATGTCAACCGTCTTGATGAAGTCATGAGTTAAGACTTAGTCCTGAATTCAATCTATGTGTACTACATTCTGAAAAACTCGCCTATTGACTATAAACTCGACTATATTCTGACAACTTTCTCCGGAAGCTAAAATGTCCCCTGATGAGGCTAAAAATACCCTGAAAATACCCTGTCAGAGGGCAATTATAGTCAAAAATTCTGAAACGTGGGTTTTGTCCAGAAAATAATTCTAAGACAACCCACAACGCCATAATTGCGAAAAAGTGTCATTTAGCTTGACATGCAAAAGCTTTTCCGAAAAAAGCAACTGAGGGCAGCAAGGGCTGCGGGGGGCAATTATTTCCAAGAAAATCCGAAATATGGGTTTTGTCCAGAAGATGATTCTAAGACAACCCACAACGTTAGATTTGAAAAATATTGACTTCTACTCCACCATGCAAATGAATTTCAGTTGAAAAAATCAAAGTCTCGAGAATTGAAGCTCTGGAGTAAATTTTCCTGAAAAATTCTAACACATGGGTTTTGTAGAGGAAGTTGTGCACAACCAACGCAGATGATCAGATTTGTCAAAAGTCGTCGAATCTTGGACAAGTGAAGAAAACCTAAGATGAGAAATGGAAGAGGTTAAGACAGAAGATAGAAGTTTTAATGCTCTGCTTCTTCTAAAATTGCCATCTTATCTTGAAGTTTGTTGATTATACTAGACTTGTACCTACAAAAATAATATCTGTGATGCCTTTGAATACTGATTGTTGAAGAATTCGCTCACTCAAATGAGAAAATTTGTTTTGATCTTCAATTGTGTGAGAGAAGAATGGAGACCATCTTGAATAAATAGATAAATTCTTTGCTTAATGGCGCCACTACAAGAATAAAACCCTGATTTCAAAAGAAATGTTCTAATTGGACCCCACTTTGTTCAACTGTCACTGACTCGAAGTCCCAAAAAACTAAAAATATTAAAATATTCAGTTCTCCCTTACATGCGATTTTGCAAATAAACATCAAAAAGAGTGCCAATATTAAAATATTGAGCAAAATCGCCCCTTTAAAGTTGGCATGTAAAAGACTGAGAATTTAATATTAATTTAATGAGTTAACTGAAATCTCTACATCTGGGTGCGATTAGAAAAATTTACTAATTCCAAAAAGTCCAAATTTGACTCTCCATTCATCCCCTAGCAAAAGTTGAGATTTTTTGCTAACTTCCTACTTTGTAGCTTACTGAAAAATCACGATTGCCTCTGTTGAGCTCTAATTTTTGAATGCTTGATTGATGCTGGAGCTGAGCTGAGATATCTACCACGAACCCAGAAGAACCGAGATAAAATGTCTGCTAGGAGCTGCAACTACTAAAAACCATGTTTGACACCTTAAAATAAAAGTCGCCTTTTATTAAATTGATGTATAGGTCTCCAGACTTTTCCATTTCTCTAATTTGCCATCTGACGCTTCAATCTGTCGTTGCCGGTGAATGAGGACTCCCGTCGACTGGATGATAGTTCCATCGCGTAGCTAGAAGAATTCTGCAAACAACGACTATAAGGCATCTGAAAGTTGAGTTAAGGACCCCAAAAGCAAGGGCGCCCCTAGCCTGCAATAGCGCAATTACCATTTTAAGTATGATTTTGCAACTTGCAACTTTCAGCACGAACACTGTACTTTGACCCTTGACACCGGGAGCTGGAGTGCTCCAATGCGCGCACCATTGATCTCATTGCAAAGCTGGAACAACTTAGAAGAGATGTTCCTGGAGGTGATGAAGCGAGAAAACTGCTTCTAAGACCTCATCAAGAAGGGCACCTTTTCCAAGGGAATATCTAATCTCCACTGACCCTTCATTCACAGGCGTTTGACAAATCCTGAGGGCTGACGATTGGACTCGCTGAATAGCTAGGAGGATTCCGCACAAGTCTCGTGAAGACAATGTTTGCTAAAAACTCCATCTGGTTGGCCAAAAGACTGGGCGCCCCTGACCTATAGAGGTACAGGTTGACATTTTCACATTTATCCACCCTCTGTTTTACGTACTTATTGGAACCACTGTCACGGTCACTCAGCGCATCTAATGATCTCACAAATGGGTGCATCGCAGAGCTGGGCTAAATCAGAAAAGATCCCCCAGAAACGGAAACTGCAAATTCAATCATCTGAGGGGTCTAATTCAAGGGCACCCCTGGGCTACAGGGGCGCAGAAACTACAAACTTGTCAGTCCTTGTGATGTGCAACCTCTTTGTACCTTCCACTTCTACCTTCAATTGTCGAAGTTCTACAACTCGGATGACCTCACTTGATAGCTTGCCGGAAAGGTGAATGAATTCCAAAGAGGTTGAATACATTTGCAACCAAAAAGCACTAAATCTGAACCTTCAAATTGAGATTTGCTCTGAGGTTGATATTTCCTCCATTTCGCGCTCTTTGCAAACACCATTTCGACTGCTGAGATAACTACGTAGCAGCATTACTGCTGCTAACGTGTGTATGTGAGTGTATTTTACCACTTTCATATGTACAAACATTGTAAAGTTGATTTGCACATTGATTGCACAAGCGTCTCCCACGTTACAAAGTGAAGTGTTTCCAGACCTAAAATATTTTTGCACTTTTCGCCATTTGAAAATCCCCTTTGTCATGAAGCATCTGTTTCAACATCTTTCATCATAGAATGTTCTACTATGAGTTTCAGGCTTAGATTTTGACACCTGGTACTAGCCAACTACCATTGACGATCACGATGATGCTAACTTTTTTCCCGAAAAAGTGAAAACTACCCACCAGGCTTAAACTGACTTTTAATTGAAACTGACTTCACCACTGCGATCGTGATGTGAAATAAGCCAATCAAAATTAATTTCAGCCAATTCTGACAAGTTTCAATTTTTAGGGTTTCATGACCTAAAACAGGGGTGCGAAAACCATAATTTTCATTTTTTTCCAAATTTCACTAGTATCTTCCTGGCACCAAACTGACTCAAAATACAAACTTGATTAGCCCAAAAAAGTTGTGTTTTGACATCATTTTAGCAAGGTTTAGACTCTTTTAAGCAGAATGCCTTAATGAAGCAAAAAATTTGGTTTGGGTACAACAATATTGAAAGAGATTGAGATAGTAGATCAAAGCAAAATAGGCATGAGATTTCCTTCCTCAAATTCTAACAGTAAATACACTTGTGGGACAGCAAATTGTAGCAAAGGTAGATTTACAATATGCAATCAAACCAGATTACACTTGACACAAAGTGAATAGACACTGAATAACAAAGTTGCAGGCAAAGTAGGCTCAACAATTTGTTATCACAACGACAGTTGAAAGAAATGGGCAAGACTGCCCCTATTTATACACAAACAAGGAGTAAGAAACCCTTAAATCTCCTTGTTTTTAACAACTAGACTTGCCAACATGCAAGCTTTATTTCTAAGACTAAACAAAAGATAACTAACAACTAACCACTTGCTATCATCAATTAACTGATTTTAAAGCAAGAAAAGCTCCAACTTTACATTTGATATTTCCAAAAAATAGATATGCATTAATGAAAACAAGTTTAACTCAAGTTAACTGCTGCTTTTCTTGAGTTCTATTCTATAAAATCTTTGCTGCCCCAAAATGGTGACTCACTCAGTGATAACTTGAGAGACTATATCCGCCAAAAAGCTGGTATCTGCCTCTTTCTCAAGAGCACTGATACTATCCAAAACTAAATTTTGTTTTTCCAACATCTCCTCACCATCTGCAATCAAAATCAGACATTCTTTCATCTTTTCCACTGCTTTGTTAGTGTTTGTAGCATCGGGAGATATTTTTCTCCTAATTAAAAATCAAGTAAATAATTCCCAAGGCAGGTTGGCCTTGTCTTACAAGTTATGTTTTATATTTTTTTTTATTTCTCTAAGAGGCTGACCTAGAGAAGAGGCCGCCTAAACCTTGTATATAAGGAGAGTGATTTCATATCATTTGAACATCAATTCAACTCTCATTCCAATTCGCACTTAGCAGCAAATTCGCATGACTTAGCAGCAGACTTGCATGTCTTAGAAGCAAATCGATTCTTTGAAGAGGCATTCATTATTTATTCAAGAGGGAGTGATATATATATATTATTGTAAGCGGTTCGGCCCTGCATAAGGCCTGATTATTGTAAGCAGATTTCTGCTCTTATTCTTGAATATATAAGAGATATTTTGTTGGGTTTTTCTCCCTCGAGAAGGAGGGTTTTCCCAGGGTATCTTGTTGTGTTCATTGTCTCATGTGTTGCATTTTCTACTTATTACATTTTTGTCCTATAAAACTAGCATGCTTTATCAAGTTTTGCTAACATCATGACAACGTGATTCATCTTGCCGGCAATAGGATCACTACCAAAACTGTTGCAGACGAGATTCTAAAACTCTGTTTGTACTTCACTAAGATCATAGTAAGTGCCATCATCATGCAGATATTAACAAGGGGTCTGTGAAACAAATGTGCTTATGAACTTGAGAGTATTAACAACCTTTTGTCTACATTCAGCCAACTCTAAAGATATTCTCTCATAGGTGTTTACTTTGAAGAGTTGTTCTCTCCAAGAAAAAATCCTCTTCTTATGTTCTTCTGTAACAACTGAATCATAAGCCGTCCTCAAGTCAGAAATGATGATTTCATGCATTGGTTTCACTTCTGCCATATGCTGATCAAACTCTTGGATCCCTGAGTGAAGATCATGGGCGTTATACCTCAATTGGTATATCTCTGTAAGTACAAATCTGCCCCTGACGATGAATTCCTCTATCAAATCTCGTATATGCTTCCCATATATGACCAATTGACTTAGTTGATGTTGACCTGCTAGTGACCCCAAAATTTGTGGAAGCAACAAAATAGCATGTGAAGTGCCATGAAGGAGATTGGAAATATATTGCCGCAGTTGCCAAATCTTAGCCTTGAGGGTTGCCTTATCCTCTCCATCCTTGAGCGTTCCTTTATATTATCTGGCGCAATCTCAAAGAAATTCACATAAGTATGTCGGGTGCTTCTACCGAGATTAGCCTTGACAACCCTGAAGTCATCAATCTCAACCTCATCAATGTTCTTGTCCTCTGGAGGTGCAGCAATCTCAATGATAATCTAATCATCAAAATTCTTCTTCATGTGAACTTGCTTGTTAAGTTTCTTTACTCATGTGTCCTGGTAGACGCTATCAAGTTCTGCAAAGTTCAACCAATAAGAAGGTTTCCTCCTCTTCTTGCCCAGGATGTTCTCAAGCCAAGACAAGGAGTCTTTATTAACTTCTCTGGGAGGATGTAATGTCCCCTTTTTAGCTCATTCCAGCTTCTTGGTAGATTAGCCTATTATTTGGCCCTCACAGGCTAATGCAGTTGGTTAGAGGGTACTATTTAGCAGTTAGTTGAGTGTTTTCTTCTCTGGAGCTCAGTTTGATTCAGGATTGGCCTTCGTTTGGTGATTCAGGACTCAGTTTCACACACTTACTATTTATAGTAAGTCTCTTAGTCAATGGAGTCCAATGTTACTATTTATAGTAAGGCACCTAGACGTGTTGTGGAAGCATTGATCCCAGTTTTCAGTTGGCCTGGCGAAATAAGGATTAATGTGCAAGTTATATCAATAAATTATTATTAAAGGTGACTTTAATAATTAATCATTAATGAGTCTTTTTTATGTCTCATGGCCCCATTGACTTAAAGTGCAAACATGAAAAAGACTCATTAATGATTAATTAATGCGGGCACCCACTTTGAGGAGATATGTAATAAAGTTAAAATGCACATTAATATTATATTTAAATGAATTAAAAAAACCTTTTTGGGGATCGACCTCCTCATGAGAGAATATAAAAAGGGATCAACCAAGCTATTGTGAATTCATTGGATCATATTAAACTTATAGCTTTTGGTGATTTGTCGTGGAGAGAAGAAGTGCTAGGGTTTCTGCACAATTTGATCATTGAGAATGAATACTCTCTTGAATTTTGCATTCCTGAGGTTGTGAAAGATCTACTGAAGGATTGCCTAACTGTTGACTTCATCCTGTTGGTTGAATATTTTGTAAACTTAAGAGGTTTAGCAAAATGATGATTTCAACATAGTGTGTAAGTTAAACTCTCTTATTTAAGGGAAGGCTCCCCCTATCTAAATAACTAAAAACAAATATGGGTGGAACGTTAATCTCTCCTCTTGTTTTAGGAAAGACTAAACTCTTTTCTCTTCACAGAAAAAGTAATCTGGACTTTTAAATAGATTTTATCAGCAACTTGCAATAAATTCAGTAGAAAGGAAATGAAGTTTCCTGAAAGCTCAAAGACTTCTGTCACTTCCTTCGGGACGGGAAACCAACCTCAAGCGCAAAGTCTTGAAAATTTGCAATCCTATCTACCCTTTTAAAAGATAATTCTAATGATAATATACAGCGTATGACAGCACAAAGTCTATGAATATGATGTATCTATTAACTACTTATGAATTGGAGTCGTCACGAGCACAAAGACTTGTAATTCTTCTTTTACTTCTAAACTATAAATTCAATCTTCAACATTTACAGCACAAAGTCTGAAAATATTTTAATCGAAGCTCTTTCTAGCAATCTTCCACAATCTTCAAATGATCACAAAGTAATGCTCCAAAATGACAAAAGAACACAATGGAAGCAAAGTAGGATTCCAACACAAAGTCTGAAATCTGTAACTCTTTGATATTATTTGAAAAAGATAAACTTATAACTATAAAGCTCAAAGTATTTATGAATACAAAATTCTGCAGAGTTTTCTTGCTTGCCAAAAAAGATATATTTACAAAGGACCCTCTCAAGTATTTATAGGAGAGAGGTTATGAGAAAAAGGTGGGAGGATCTCAACTAACTTGAGAAATTCTCTCAACCACCAACTACTTGCAACTGACTTATTCAAAATTACAGTCTTAAACTATTTTGACTTGTAATTAGATTACATGTAATTACAATTTACAAAACTGCAAGTGAAAGAAACACTTGCGATTACAAAATTTATTTTACATGTAGTTTGTCGAAAACAAAATGCATAAAGATAAAACATTTTATTCTATATCAATCCTAGCTTTGAAAGATTGAAATATGTTGATAATTTCTTGCAACTTAGCTGGATTGGGGCCTAGTGTGTTCTTGGCAACTGCAACAGTCTTCAAGATTACATCAAAATATCTTATCGTCGCTAGTCTATGCTCTTCATAAACAGTTTGCATTTTATCAAGGATCATTCGATGATTAACAAACTTGTGAATCGAATCCATAGTAAACTATTCTGATTCTAGCTCTTGACGAAGATTTGCTGCCATTTCTGTAGTGACCATATCAGCTGCAAGTAATTCTCCTTCATGATTCAGAATTCTGCAAGGGATTTTCTCAAAGCTAGAAAGGATGTCTTGTTGAACTTCATCACTCATTTCTAGAGTAGCTTGGATATCTTTGATGAGATCTTGAATAACCAATGATTTATTTGTCATAAGTTCTTCAAATTCTATGTATTTTTCTCTGTTTGGTAGGATTGAATTGCTGCATAGAATTTGTAGCTTGACTTGATCTATCTCATGCCAAATTTTCAAATCTTTTTCAAATGAATCTAAACTTTGTTTAAAAGCTTCCAAAGTCTGATTCAACTTTATTTTTGCTATTTTGACATTGTTCAGAACTTGTAATGTCTTTTCAATCACTGGTATGCTTTGATCAATCAGCTGCGTTACCCAAGAATCAACTACTTTGGCTTTTTGCACAATTTTCTCCAATTGCTTAATTGATTCTTCAAAAGTGAAAGAAGTTAATGGATTAACTTGCTCTAAAGAGTTGGTAATCTTCTAAATGACTGAGATGAGCTGTGAATTCTCTTCTTTTAGCTTTTCTTTCTTTGCCAAAAGTTCATTGTAACTATGTGTTAAAACAGTTACTGAATTTTGAGCGTCTTGCATCATACCAACATGTGTCTGCTTGCCTAAATCCACCCTTGTGAATTTATAATCAAAAACTCGCATCTCTTCTAGTGACTTGTCTGTAAGGGGTTCAGCTATCTCTGCATATTTCATTTTGTTGCTGTCCACAACTACCCGTGAAACGATTTAAGCCTTCTTTGCAGCTTTTGGCTTTGATCTCTTCAACTGCTGGAAATCAAATACATCTGGAGAGATTGCCTGTTTCTTTCTCTTTAGAGTGACTGAACTCAACCATGGAGGAAGATCCAATGTTTCTACATTTGAAAAAGCAACCGTATTTGAAACAGCAACCGTATTTGAAACAGCAACAGATTCATTTGGAGTCACGGTTGTTACTCTTGGAGATGTCTCAATTTGAATCGCAACAAAAGCTTGACTGGATGGCGCATTGTGATTAGCATTAGCCATGAAACAATCAAAGCTTGCAGTAGATGTATCAATTTCTGGAAGTGTTATCTGTGATTTGTTTGGATACATTGGATTAGCATCAAAAACATTCTCCAGATTATCATGCATGTTTTCTATAGAAGCAGTCACCATTGATGAAGTTGATGTATGAAGAGCAGCTTCAATAGGAGGAAGGTAAACCGTTGAAAAGGAATCAATATCACTATCAAATTGAGACATAGGAGACAATATTGATACTAGAGCAGCATCAATATGTGGAGACATTATACTTATAGTAGGAGACTGAAGAACTTCTCCTTCTTGCTGATCAATGACTTGGATCTGCGTCTCTTTAACCTCCTTCCCTTTTAATGTTGGTTCCTCCAAAGGTTGTTCTACGGCACAGTTAACTCTCAGCTTAATCCTTGTTCCTGAAGAAGCACCTTCCTTGGATTTATCCCTAACTTCTGATTTTAATCCAACAGGTCCAGCTGAATCATCTTCATTATTAACCCTGATTTTAATAGTTTTGACGCCTATACTCTTGAGCCAAGAGTTAGTATTTGCCAAGATTGACTGAAATCTGTTGAAGATAGAAACTGACTCTTTATTAGACCATTGTATTGCTAGAATAGAAGCGTCAGCAACTCTTTGTTCTTCATATTCTGGATCTAAAATCAGCCCATCATCAATTACTCCTTCTGGAATCAAGGTTAGATTAAAATCAATAACCTGCTCAACTGTAAGCCTGCAATAGTCCATTTTATAGATATCCTTCTCTGTTCGGAGATCTGCCCAAATATCTTCAAGGCGATGCACATGAGTGAAGGCCCTCTTTATCTTGTCCTTCATGCCTCTGTAATCAAAATCTGCCCTAGCCTTGAATCTTTTTATCTTGACCTCCTGAATCTCAGTTTCCATAGCTTTCGCCTTTGAAGTGCTTGTCAAGGAGTATCTCCCAATCTGTAATGGTTTATGAGATGAGATACTCACTCCAGTTTTATGTTGTGCAGCTTGTCGTGCATGCACTGTCATCAACTGTCTTGCTAACTCCATTAAAATGATCTTATCAGTTGGATACCTCGGCAGCATGTGTGGCTGATCTTCAAAACAGCCAACCCTCATATAGGTAAAAGTGGGAAATTGGAGAAAAAGGCAACCATATTCATTGACTTTTTTCCAAGCAGCATTTGATATTCTGTTGTTCTGCAAGTTTTTGTCAAGAAGACACATAAAATAGCCAAAGAACGCGTCTTGGACTCTTCTGTAATGAATCAAATAGCCAAAGAACGCGTCTTGGACTCTTCTGTAATGAATCCTGCTAGGAATCAAAGGTAGCTGATCATAGTATTCCCAGACTGGAACTAAAGATCTATCTCCAACAGTAGAAAGGCCTGGAAATTGTCTTAATGAAGCTGCTATATAAACTAGATAGGAATTCATATAGAAAGTGAGCGTGGTAGGAACTTGTGCAAGCTGCTCACATAAACTATCATTGATTATTTCACCCCAGAAGATTGGGTGTTGTGCCTTTTTAATCACCACAATGAATTTGTACATCCATTTCTCAAAGACGTTAGAGAATTTCAACCCCATAATTCTGCTCAAGAGAGTGATTATATCATTGATCTCTTCTTTGAAGTCAGATCGATACAGCTTGGCCCACCGAGACACACCAGCTCGACGCTTCAAAAGCCATTTGGTATTGATGTGTTGTTTACAATCTTCCTTCTTCTGTTCATAATGATTTAGAGCGCTCTTCATTGAAATATCTGAATACATGGGTGAATCCGGAACTCTGAAAACCCTATGAATGGTTTTTGGATCAAGTCTTATGACCACATTCCCATCATCATCTTTAATAGTTCTGGATTCTCTGTCAAAGTGAGCTGCGCACGCAAGGACGAACTCTGGTTCTAGGGCAGCAACAGGGAAAGACGAAACCAAATGAATATGACTTTTAAACAGCAACTGCATGTGATGAGAAGTTGATTTCTCAGCTCTCCCCAAAAACTCGGACATATCAACATGCCCAATCTCCGTGTCTCTGATTTCTTCAATATTCGAATCACCATGAGAAGGTGGAATCTCATTCTGGTATTTGTCGTATTTGTACTTCATCTTTTTGTTCATTGGAGAAGAAGGTTTCTCCGTCATCGAACAAGAATCTGCAAGGCTGCGATGAAAGTTCCATAAGGTCAAAACATCATCAACGTTTACAGGCGTAGACATGGCGAAGGCTCAAACTCAAAATGGTATTTTGGCTGTTTGAGGGCAGGAAATGAGCATTATAACTCATTTCGGGTTTTTGAGGGCTGATTGCGAGTGAAAAAGACATATGCTTTTCATGATAAATGAAAAGTTAGATTGCAACTTTCCAAAATGCAAGTCAAAACTTTTAAATTGCATTTGCAGTCAAGGGCAAAAAGTTCGATTTTAAGGCACTTTAAAGGTATTTCGGAATTTTGGAGGCCGGCTGCAAGTGAAAGAACATTTCGGGATTTTGAAAGGTTATTGCAAGTAAAAGAACATTACTTTTTTACTTGCGTTCTTCATTAAAATCTCTGACTTGTAATAGATAAGAAAAACCCCGATTTGGCACAAAAAGTATCATTTTTGTGTATCTTTTCTCCTTTTCAAGAGAAATAAAATTGAGATGAAGTGAGAAATACGGATGATATGAGAATGGTATGTATGGAAATGGAATGATATGGAGAGTGAATATCAATGGGATGAAAGGAAATGAAGGGCGCACAGTATGTGAAGAGCATATGGTAAATATGAAGAAAAATGTGTCTTAAAAATATAGCTAAATCAGCAAATGGAAATACATGACAATACGATGGAGAAAAACGTTCAAAGAAAATAACGCTTCCACATAATTCTCAGCTGAAGACATATAGAATGGAGGGCGTATGGAGGGAAAACGCGTTCTTAACTAGGGTAGAAAATAACACATTTTCGTAAAATGATGAAGGCAAGTGAAAAGAAGGCGTTATTATTCAAGACATTTTCTTCTTTAAACAAGAACGTTGAAATCAAAGGCAAAACGCATGAATGTAAATCACGTTTTTCATACAAAGATGATAAATAACAGAAAACGTTATAAAGAAATAAGGAAATAAGCAACATACCTGAAAATGAGAAGAAAAACGAAGAAGAAAACCCTAGGCGCATTACAAACTCAGAAAATGAAAAAGACTTGGATATTTATAGGTGAAAGCCCGATCTTCAAGCATGCGAATTTATGAGATCTCCATGAAAAAAGGAAAAGACGCGAAATAGAATTCGAACAGCTTCAAAGATGAATGGCGTCCGACTTTTGCATGCTCATTACAAGTGCTTTAAAATGAAAATCGGGTCTTTTTACTGTATTTGCAAGTCTTTTAATAAAATCGGACTTTTAAAAGACAAAAGCAAGCAAAATAAAGAAAATCAGGCCTTTTTTATCATTTTACAAGTGAAATCGGGTTTTTGAAAAGTGATTGCAAGTCAAAATAAAAGAAATCGGATCTTTTTCATGCTATTGCAAGTCACTTTAAGAAAATCGGACTTTTTTGAAGTCTTTACAAGTCAACATAAGGAAAATCGGAACTTTTAAAAGCTATTACAATCACTGTATAAAAAGTATCTTGTAATAAACTTAAAAAGTTCCTAAAATTGCAAGTGCTCCAAAAAGTTCCTATTAAAAATATTAAAAGAAAATTTAAAAGTAACTTGAAATGAAGTTCAAAAACTCCCACTTGCAGTGATGTCAGGAAAACCCGAAATTAACCAAAAATACACTAAAAATGACTCAGAAACTCACGAAAATGGACGAGAATGAGTAAAAAGGGGTAACCCAAAGGACTATAGACTTAAAAATTGAGATTTGCTGATCTTTGCACCTTGAAATACGTGCCCTAGAAGAGAAAATCTTCAAATTTTATCAAAATTTCGATTGGTTATCCCGATTTTTAACAAGTCAAAAATCAGGGACAACACATCCAAAGGCCAAGTTTGAGCTGAATGGTGAAGGATTATCCATGTTTTTGAGCAGCTAGAAGGGTTTGAAGAGCAGATTGAAAGAACTATCATTTGAAGGCCATTTTATTGCTGCTAAACAATCTTCAACACAGCCACGTGGGAGTTTAAGGAAGCTGATCATCATTAATTCTCAGGCCATACTGTTGTCCTAGATGGGCGTGTAAAGTCTAGGGTAGAAACGCCTTCCTTTTGGCATCTTTTCTTCATTACCAAGGGACGGCTAGACTTTATAAAGGCTTCTTTGTGGTTTTTCATGGTGGAGAAAACACTTCTCACAGTAGTTTGATTATTACAAGGGTTTATAATCTGCTGTCAAAATTTCCAGATTTCAAGAGAATCAATTTCTTCATCATTCAGGTATGAATTTCTATGTAATAAGCTTGTAGAGACAAACTATGATTAATAAAGCTTCATTTGCAGCATTAGCTTTCTAGTTGCTTTTATCTATTTCTCTTGTTTATATCTCCTGGCATTTTATATAAAAAATACAAAAAAATCATATATCATTCAAAACCAAACAAAAAAACATCATTTCCAATTAAAACCCTATAGCAAGGACAGGAGGGTTTCTTATAGAGGATCAGTTCTAGTTTAATCAACCCCTGATGAATGAATCAGCGTTGAGATGTTGTGAACTAGTGAATTAGCTTCTAAATCTAAATGAATGGGAGAAAGCCTCGGAGAAGCAGAAGATGAAGGCACTGCTTCAACTTGTGGTGCTAGTTCAACTAGACCTTCGGATGGATCTGCTTGTTGTTCTTGCTAAATCCCAATGGGAGACTTCATCTTTCCCTTTAAACTCCTTGGCATTCTACAGATCTTTGTACTTTCTGGAGGATCTCATAGCTTTCACTCTGGTTTTTGGTCTAGAAGAAGGTAGAGATGACTGAACTATTGGTAGCTCTGCAACTGGAATACCTACCTTTCATGTCCTTTTACTGTTCAGGAATAACCTACTGTTCTTGATAACTCGGCTCGTTCTTTCCTCAGTTGAAGTGCTCTCTTTGTCGAACCAATTAATTTGTGGAAGTGATCACTGATCAATCTAATCTCGGGCATACATGGGAAGTAAGGCTTCCTCATCATCATCTGAGAGGCCTTCCACATCTTTTGATAAGAAATCAGCCATCTATTGTAACCACGCTTGTGCACTTCAAACTCATCTGCACGATTAACCCAAAAGTCTTCAACTGTAGGCATATGTGCATGATTCTAACCAACACGAAATGCAAAGACACCATGAGGATCATATGAATGTCTCTCGTTGACAAACTTGACACCAAACTTTGATATTTCATCACTCATCAATTTAGCATCGGCTGATGATCTACATTTATAAATGCTCATTCCGACCGGGAAACTAAAAGCAATCTTGCGCCTGTTACGCAAAAAGGTGTGAACTTCGTATATTTTCCTTAGAAATTCCCTAAACACTACTTCATCGATTGGATATCTCGGTAGCATGACTAGATCACCTCAGAAGCCATATACCCTGATGTAGGAGAATGTGGGAAATTGGATAAACCAACCAGCCCATTTTGCCATCACAATCTGGCATATGCTAAAATTCATACATTCAACTCATTCTCTAAATCTCGCACAGTATGCATCAAGAAAACATCATTCACCCGCCTATAATGCCACTCAGATTTTGAAAACTTTAACTACGGGTCATGATCATACACATGTTGAACACCCAAAGTTCCAATGACGTTCAAACCTCTAAACTTGCCTTGAAAGGCCATTCGATATACAAGGTAAGATATCATATGGAACTCATGGGCTTTGAAGAACTCTGTCATCTAACGGTAGAGACTGTCACTGATCAACACTAGCTAATCATAGTGTTTTGTTTGGTCAATAATCTGGGAAATGATGTAAAACATCCAAGGCTGAAACTTATTTGCCAACATCCAAGGCTGAAACTTATTTGCCTTTGCTTGATCTGTGACTCGATTGAGCAAAGTGATCATGGCTGCAATTTCTTCCTTAAATTCACCACGCCCAACATTCCTTGGCAAAGTATTTTGCTTCTCTTTCAACCACTTTTTCCCAACTCCTTTTCGGTATTTATCCTTTTTCTCATACCACACCTCATATTCTTCAATTAAAATGACAAAATTTTCTATCCACGGTGGCATTGAAAAACATTTCTCAACATCGTCTGGCCTGAGACTGCAAATAGTACACCCATCTGCTGATTGGATTTCTCATGTTGTTGGATTGTAATGCTTAACACAAGCAATTACGAATTCAAGGCTCTGCACTAAGATGGTTATTTAAGCTGCTGCAAGCAACCGAGATTGACCAAGATTCTTGACTGCAATGTTTCTTGCATCTTCCAAAGCACGCAAATCAAGTACTGGAAACAAATGATGCAAATTGGTTTTGAAAGTTCTCAGGAAGTCGTGGAGCAACACTAATTTGGTCCTAATTCCTGTTGGAGAGTACTGCATGCCGAAAATCTTGAAATTTGACTATAAACATGCCTATGTTCAGAAAGGTTTTGCACAAACAACTAAAAATAGGTTGCTGATTTTTTCTCCATAAAAAAAAACAGATTTTCGAAAAAGCTGAAGTTTAGGTTTTGTAGACAATCTCATTATAAAGGGACCCAGATCGTCGGATTTTGAAAAAGATGAGGATTTCCCGAACATGCGCAATCTCCTAAAAAATAGGGGCCAACATGCAAATTTTAAAAATTCTCCAATCTTCAAGAGAAGTGAAAATCAAGTATACCCAGATCGATGAAACTTTAAAATTCTGACCACCTGTTTCTGAAATGTGATGCCCTAGAAAATCAGACCATGAAAAAGCGTGCTTTTGTGCTTCCCAATCTCGAATCCACGAAGAACACTAAAAAAGCACTTCGTTTGAGCCTCCAAATCTTGATGAGAAGAAAATTTTATCTTTCTTCTTCTAAAAGCCAACCTATAAATTATGAAAAATGAATGCTAAAAGCTTTCTTAAATAGGGTTTGGAGATAAAAAGCACTTTCATGCAAAACCCTATTATTTTGGAGTCTAATAGAAACTATGCATGCAAAAATATCTGACTTTGTTTGCATCAAAAAATGACTTCGTTTGCATCAAACGGTGAATTCCTCTTTTATAGCTGCAAAAAGCATGTATGCATGAAGGCACGATTTTCATCAACGAAAAACGGAGACCGAAAAATGGCTAAGTGTAATGACCCCTTTTTTTTTGACAAAAACACTTAAACCCGAATCTTGCATTCAAGGTATTTTCTCAAGGAGACATCAAAACGTTAGAGATCAATAAGTTTAGTGATAAAATCTAAAAGACTAGAGATGATATAAATATTTCATTCTCGTCAAAGAATTATTCATTTCTTCTTATCACTTTTATGAATGATTCCTCTGTAATAGGTTACATAAGTTCATTAAGGATTAAACATCTATCAAGATCTCATAGATGGAGTTCTATTACCATAGTGACTGAATAGAATCATTATTACTTATAGAACTCAATAATTGCTGCAAGCAATATTATTGAATAATCGTAAGCAATATGTTATATATATAAATATTATTTGTATAGCTTGTACGGGTCAATCACTATTACCTATATATATATATATATATATATATATATATATATATATATGTCTAAACTTATCAATTACCAAAGTATAAATGCCAACATATGGATTATATTGTTCAAAGAACATATTACCCTGAACTTTGTGTTTGTCTTTAAATATGTCTTAGTCGTCAATATATACCTGGCTATATATATACATATATTCAAAGAGCATAGCATACTATATTAAATTGATTTATATCTATCTGATATATATATACTGATTTTATTAGTCTGATTATTTAATTAATTTCATCTTAAAAGGTGAATGCTTATTTAATAATCATAACTCCTTACCTTCAGCCTCGCGATCTACTCCTTCACTAGCCACGTTCGGTCTTTATCCAGCCATTCCTCATTATATTATACCTGATGGAGTGTGCTTCTTTAAGTTTGAATGTTTTACAGTAGTTTCCAAATACCTTTGTTGCTTTACCTGGTCGCCATGATCTTCCTTTGGAATTCACGTATACCATATTATTTCTCTATGCCAACGTAGCCTCCCCACAAGGCCCTTTGTCCTGCACCTGTCACTCGACAATGCTTCTTCATTGAATATCCTTTTATCCATATTCTCAACCACGTTTTAAGATCTTTCTCCCTCTACCATTCGATCTGTATATGGATGCCTCTATTCCCGTGATTGCTCTTTCCATCCTCTTACTTCTTAAATCGTTCCATATAGTGAAGCTATCTCTTTGTATTCCACCGGCAATGATCCTTCAACGGTGATGCCCTGTTTCTCCAGCCATTAAAATACTTAATGAGTATCATGAGTGGTGACGGACGGAATAATATCAGGAGACCTCTTTGACACCTAAATAAGTTTTGACGAGTATATCTATAATATGAATTGGTATTTTGTTTGAATAAATCCCAAAAACCCATCTCTCTTTTTCGCCATGCTTGGTTAAAGCTTTTTTTATAAACAACGGAAGATCACTTAGAGGATCGTGACTTTTCAATTATCTATTATTATTTTAATAAATGATTAGTCCCATCGATGAAGGATAATATTTAAGTCGTCAGTTATAATATTATATTTCATAATAATTTTATTATTATTATTATATATTTGGAATATTGGCTTATAGCAAATATTTAATATTTGTATTTATAATAATTGTTCAATAATATTATTTTATTTATTTTCTTTATATGTATCCTAGGGAGCTACAATTCGGGGACATGACACTAAGGCATGAACTCTTGGGAGTGTTGACTGCACAGGGGCACCTAGCTCCTCCAATGTTAGTCAATTTTTCATTATTTTCATCTTTCTCTTCGTTTCTACTTCCGACAAGGCCTGCCTCCAACTTTGACGATCAGCAATCTGAGGCTGCCAATTGATAAAACCTGTTTGACCATGGCAATTTCTTGTTTAACCACTGCTGAAGTGATCCCCATGTAATGACCCTTAATTTAAGTTGATCCTATCAACAAATAATGCAAGAAATAAGGAAAAAGAATTGAATTATATTTGACTTAGCTTAGTATTAGCTCTATCTAAACAACAATTGATTGTGTGATTTCATTCAATTATTATGACTTAATAATACTCTGCCAAAGTCATTACTGTTTGTTTTCTCAATCATAGGTATGGTTGAATAGGATGGTTGCAATGGGATGCCCGTAGAGTGCTCCTACCAAGCCCAAGGGTGGATACGGCGATCCCTCTTGGCCCAACAATGGCAGACCGCCAGTCATCATTGTGGGTGGGGTACTTAGAAAGCCTCTAGCACCTGCTATCCCCTTCTGCACCTCCTATTTCCCATCTCCTATGACTGAAACATATTAGATTTAAATCTTAATTGAATGTAGATTAGAGATATATTTATATGTATATTATGTATATTGATGTATTTCTTCATATTAAATCAGTTATATTGATCAATTATAAATATGCATCCCATTTAATGATGATATAGTTATGTGAGAAAATACTATCTATAGATTCCATATAAATCAACTCTACTTGCAGTCATATACATTCCCCTCATTGACCAGTTATATTAATTCTACAGACATGATTCTTGGTTTAAAATATACTGAACATACCTTAGAATGCTGCTGTAATCCTTTTACAGTGTCCACACACACTTATCCCTCCCCTCAACCATCTACATGGTTGATTGATGATACAAACAATTGCATCTAATGATTATCATGCTCACAAGTTATCCATAATTATACTATGCTAAGAGAATTTATATAAACATGAATTTATCAAAGAACATCAATAGATCACATTGATTAGGTAAGTAACTTAGTGTAAATAATTTATTTATCAAACATACGAATTACCATGTATATGCAGCAACCCTATTTTATATATATATATATATGTTAATCATACATATTATAAAATCCCTAAACATCCATTCGTTTTTATTTATTCACATTTGATTGATCTTAACATATATTTTGACTTACCTATTTCTGTAGACAGCAGTCCCTTACCTTTTAAATCGAACTGCAGAGTCAACCCGTCCTTCTATTCCTTTGTTCTTTTCCAGACATGATGATCCCTTCTCCTTACTTCTGCCCGCCACAATGATTTTTTATTTTCCCATGATATATTTTTCCTTCTCCCCACACCAATCTTATTTTTATACACTTATGCTATTATGTGGAGGGATGCGTCTCTCTCTCAAAAGAGATTACCTTTTATAAAGTGATTGTTGCCTTTGCTAACACAAACTTAATTTTAATCAGTTTGAGGCTGAGTTTACTTTCTTTGTATTAATCTTTGTTTCTTTATTTACTTCATTGCTGTGCTTTTATGAGTGTAACATAATCGCTGTATGCTGCCATTATTTATAATTATTTATATTTGTATGGTTAATATATTGTATGTTTAGTTATTATTATATTATAATAATAATATCAGATTCTATAGTTACATTTATTTATTCTGGATCTTAATAATAATAATATCTAAATTGTTAGCATTTATACTTTAATATTTATAATGTGAGTCATTATTATAATATTTAGTATTTATATTTTGGTATTTACAATATTATATTTAATATTTATAATTATAATATTATCTTTGATAATTATAATTATAATAATATTAATAGTTAATGTTTTTTTAATATGTATTTTATTTATCTTGTTTTCGATGATCTATGTTTCAATGCTACAATTTTGAGGGACATGACATCCTAGCTTCATAACAGCCTCCGACGTCATCTGATCGTGGTTGCAAACGCTTGAAGCTATTGTCGAAAACTGAATTGGAATGAGGCATGTCAGAATCAAAAAATTTCCTAAGGCATGAAACCTTGGGCGCCCTTCTTGGCCAAGGGCGCCCAAGCATCCCAGCCTTAGCCAATTTTTAATGATTTTCAAATTTTTACTTTCTTTGTTTTACATGCAGCCAATGACCCCTATTTGATCATCGATTCCGGCCAGTCAGTGAATAACAAAGTCTAAAAGTCAGTCATTTTGGCAAGCCTGATCATATATGAGATGAATTATGCCTTTTGGCAGCCTCCGTTACTGCATCTGACTGATTTTTTGAAAGTCGGAACTGGGCCGACGAAGGAATTTGGACATTTTTCAAAAAACGCAATATTCTAAGTGTTGAGGAGTTCGGAGCCCTTCTTGGACAAGAGGGCCCAAGTCTTCTAGATAATCAAATTTCTAAGATTTTCAATTTTGTTTTGACTTTTTTCGTTTTGCTTAAAATGCCTCCATTTGATCTGCAATTTTCATTGTCCAACAAATCCTCTAAACTGGATGATGGATTCATTAAAGAGCCTAAACATATTTGAGATGATCTCCAACTTTCCCAACCCTAAAACTGCTTTTCACTACATTTGACTAGATCTAAATTGGGCTAACAGGTCAAATTGCAAGTTATCTAAAAAATGGCAAAAATAAACTAGGGCAAGATATCTTAGGCGCCCTTTTTGGACAGGGATGCCCAAGCATCCCAAACTTAGTTAATTTTTCCATGATATTCAATTTTCATTGACTCCTCCGCTCTCTGCTTCACATTCACCAATTGCATTCACTGTGACTATTTCTCGTGCATCAAATGCCTGAAGCTAAAAAATGGGTAAGGCATTGCCTGCTAGATGCCTTGACTGGACAAGGGCGCATGGACTTCCCAGTGTTAGAAAAATTTTAACAATGTTCAACTTTTTTAATTTCCCTCCTTCGTTCACCATTCTGTGTGCATCTTTCGCCATTTCACGTCATCTATGCAACATTTGAGACTTTGAATCTAACACCTGGAAGTTGACCTTCCTCCATTGATGACTTCGGAGCTAATGTTTTGCCTTCTGAAAAAGTAGAATAGACCCGCCAGAGAAAAACTAACCTTTTGACGATTCTGACTGGACCAACTTGATCAGGAAGTGTTTTAAACCAATCAAAATCAGTTAGAGCCTTGGAAACAAAGATTCTATTTTTAGACACTTTCTAAAAATAGAAAATTTCTATTTTTAGAAAATTTTCCAACATCCCTTGGACAACAAACCCAGAAAACCCTAAATCGTGGCTATTTTTAGAAATTTCTAAAAATAGAAAATTTCAACTTTTGATGACAAATTTTACAAGACTTTGACCACTCTTTACAAAATGCCTTAATGAAGCAAAAATTTTAATTTTGGGCATTACATGCTTGTTTTTCTATGTTCCTGGAGGACCCTTGTCACCCTCGTAAGTACTTGGATACAGGAGTGAGATTGTTCGAAAACTTCCTCTATGTGTTTCATCATTCTTCTATATGTTGTAACTTGATTTTCGACAATTGGGGACGATGCAAAGTATTGGGAGGGCATTTAGGCCTCCCTTCCATGTTGACCCAATTTTTATTTTTATTTTATCTTCATGTGCCTTTCTTTAGATTTGAAAATTCCAGGGATTGATGATCATTCACTCCTACACTATGTGTTACCTATCTATTGAAGAGCACAAAGATATACTAAGAGGGGGGGGTGAATCAGTATATCAACAAACTTTTACCCTCTTACTTATTTATCAACTTCAAACTTAAACACAAATCAACTATTTGATATGAACCAATTTACACAAGTTGACACAACTTTTATTGAAATGATTTTTACAAAGTAGGCACCAACCTACAGATTTACAATAAGATGATTTAGTAGGACACAACCTACAAGGAACATCCAAACCTTTACAACTTTAGTAGGCACCTACCTACAAGGAGCACCAGCCCCTAATGCAAGGCACCAACCTTGACTTGATGGTTGCAAGATGATGCCTTCAATCTGACCTGCACTATCCCAATCCTCCAATCTGCCTTTGGTGATGAATGATCACACACTTAGCCCACACAAGGAGATGAGACTTCAGATTTAGAATGCTCTCTTACACAACAACCACACCTTCAAGGCTAAAAGGAATGTCCAATATATATTTTGTTCAAAGGTTGCAACGCTTGATGAAAGAGCACAATAATTTATTCACACCTCTTCGTTAGATTTATTTCTATTTTAATAACAATTATCCAAAATAACAGAAAATAACAGATTCCTTTTGGAAGGAAGCAATTCATACAGCAGTTTACATATTGAATCGTGCACAAATAAGAGTGAACAATGAGAAGACACCATATGAACTTTGGAAAGGTAGACCAGCAACTGTCAAGTACTTCAAAATTTTTGGAGAAATCTGACTGAACTGCTAATCTTCTAAAACAACCACTTCATCATTTTCTATTTCCATGCATATTCCAAGTGCCACTTCATTACAATGGCTGGCTTCTATGACATCAACATGATCATTACTGCATATGGAATGGTTTTCTCTTTCAAAGAAAACATTGTCCATTACTTTATCCCTTGTACTTGATGCATTGTTACTAATATTCTTCTTAGAATTCTTTCTTCCCTTATTTCCTTTTCTTTTTCCCATGTGTGCTCTTAAGGATCTCCCTTCAAGCGGTTAGGCTATCAAGAAGGACCTTGCTCTGATACCAATTGAATGTATATGATTGCCTAGTGTTTAATTTTCTTTTAGGATCAGCACTTATCCATTCTTCTTCAACTTGTTTTGAGAAAGTCTTGAAATCTTCTTTGGAGTTAGTGACCTTCTTGGATTGTTCTTCAAAACTACCTCCCATTTTGCTTTGAAGAAAATCTTGAGCCTTCATTAGCTCAATCAACTTGCTGGATTCTTCATCAATCTTTGTGTGTTGAGGGCCTAAAAGAAAATCTTCTAAGTGTTAGTCAACTTTGTGATCAAGGACATAGTATCACATTTCTTTCTAATACATGTGATATCAAGAAAGATGGAAAGCTGGTTGCTCAAGCTGAAAGGAAACATAATTTGTATATTTTAAAGGAGATAAGTTGTGAAAGTTGCAACCTAGTACAAGAGGATGAAAGTTGGTTATGGCACAAGAGGCTAGGTCATCTCAACTTTGATAATATTGTCAAAGTTAGCAAATCAAATGCTGTGAGAGATATGCCAAGGATAACAAAACCTTCTAATATCATTTGTAGAGAGTGTCAACTTGGAAAGCAAACAAGGTCAAGCTTTAAGTCTAAGGAGCATTCTTCATCAAAGCCATTAGAACTCATACATACAGATCTTTGTGGGCCAACAAAGATCTACTATGGTATGGAGAAGAAAGCAGGAACAAAATAACGAGGTCGAATCTAAGGATATGCTTTCTGCACTTCAATCACAAGTTTGAAAGGAAGCATGGATTTAGGGGGAGCCTATAGCTGCAGTATCTTTCAGCCCTAAAGAAAACTTCATTTAGCTAGTTTACCATATTATGGAGAGAATCAATGTAAAGATAAGGTACTATGAGAGAAATCTTCAAAAGGATCCTATAAATGAAAGGAGCAAAATTGATTCAAGATTCAAGACAGTAAGGATGTCACATGGGAAATCCAAATCTGTTATAGATAACAGCAATAGAGAGAAGTATATTATCTTCAAGATAGAGAGTTATCAGTTGAGGTAATTTAGAAAATTTCAGTATAAAAAGGTGAAGTCCTAGAAGACTTGATACAATAGCTAAATCCTTTCAAAAGAATGGTAAAAAGGAAGAGAATAATTCAAATGAAGTATGCTTGTTGGACAAGCATGTATTGACCGAAATTGATCATGGAAAGATGAATGATCTTGGTTACAATTCAAGAGTCCCTATTGTTGCAATGATGCCATAGAAAACAAGGATGAGTGTAATGAAAAAGAAAGTTACACCAAAAGGGAAAACTTTTGTATTAATGTCAAGAACATAGAAGGAAGAGTTGAACATACATGAGATAGCGATGAGATCAATGAGTTCCTAAATTGAGAAACATAAAAGACAGTTGTTCAAAAAACCATAAAGAAAGATTGTTCCCAATAAAATCAGAATACAAAGAATCAAGTCACTCAAGAAAGAGAAGCATTAGAGAATCTTTGACAGGGGGAGAAGTCCATTCTTGTGCATTTGATGAGAGTACACAATTAGATGTTTCTGATGGTACATTCATTGATAGAAGCTTGATGTTTGTCCCTTTGCCATTGATGTCAAAGGGGGAGAGAAGTAGAATGGGGGAGAGTTAGAAGTGATAAGGAAGAATATGTTGCTATCAATGACAAAGGGGGAGATTGTTGGAAAGTTTGTCATTGATGTCAAAGGTATAAAGGAAATGTTGTCATTGATATCAAAAAGCAAGCATAATTAAAGATAAGATAAGCATGAATGAATAAGAACAAACACAACATATTTGAAGGAAAGAATAAGCTTACTTCCAAGATTATGAGAAGATTCATCAAAGCTGAGAGAAATTACAAATGTGGCAAAGAATACAAAAACACCATATTCAAAGTCAAAGGTCAACAAGACAAAAGAAAGAGCAAAAGAATGTGCCACCATATGGGACTCCTTTTGGATTTCCATTTAAAATTATTATATGTGTTGAATTGAAGGTTTGGAAGAAGCGATGTTATTAGTCAAAGGCACATATGAATAACCGATCTTATGATATAGTTGACAGAAGATTGGTCATAACTGAGGTCATCGTATGAATGTTATCGGGGTCTTAGTCAGCCACTAAGAATATTTTCTGAAGTAAAAGCCGCGGAGGAATTGCTTTAGGATATGTGCTATTATTAAAGGAAAATATTATAATTATCGGGCCTTTTAATTATAAACTACCGCCACCATCAGAGTTCATTAACTTGTGTTGAAAAATCGTTGCTGTAGCAATTGTGGCATATGAGTCTCATGAGCCTTTGAGGAAGACGATATCTTTGCGGTAGTTATTTCAAAGTCCAAGATTACTTGGATTGCGTTATGCACTAAGGAATGAAGGAGTTTATCAGTTTTTATGGAGGTTGATCAATAAATTACTTGACAATCATTTGTCGTGGAGATTCCGAACATAATCATGTTCTGATGATAAAATCTCTACCCGTTAAAATATGGAATACGAATGGAGCCTTATAAAAGGATCATATGCTAAGCAAGGAGCGTGTCAATATCAAAGACAAAAAGGGATATCGTGATTTTAATTGAGGCAGTAACGTGAATCTGAAGAAGCAACGCAAATTATCATTCTTTTGAGAAGTCGTCTTAAGGAGTAATATTGTCGTTTTCAGTTAATCAAAAAGGTTACCTTCAATGTCGAGAAATCACTCTAGGAAATATAGGGGTCTGTTCAATTGAAAGTGCCGACATAATTTAGAGATTTTGCCTAAGACTTAATGGTTTGTTCCGCCGCCATCTAAGATGAAAAACATGTGAAATAAGATAAGCCTCTGAAGTGGAAGATCTAAGGTGGACATGGAAAATAATCGATAGCACCAAAAATAAGAATATACTTTTAGCAACAATTACAATTGTAGTTAAGGAAAATTAAGGAAGACATTTATTATAAGACAAAAAAAAAAATCAGAACAAAGGCATTGATATAAAGAAGCAACAATTCACTTCAAGAGATGTGTCTTTTCATTTAACATGAAGATATAAAAGGAGAAAGAATCATAAAAAGGTGTGTGTAAGTGGGAAGAAAAGGATATATCACCCAAACACGAGCAGATGAAAAAGAAGGAAGACATATCATACATCAGATCTGCAAATCAGAAGATAAGAAGAAGAACATTGTAAGGAATATCGAATGAATAGTTTCTGAAGAATGTAGAGTAGTGTGTGGTGAAGAATGATATATCATCATAACACAAGTTGTATATGAAGTGTGAGCAAAATTGCATATCATCGAAATATAGAAGAGTGTTGAGTAAAATGAATACAATCTGAAGATCTAAGGACAGAGTTTATTGAAGAATATTTAAGACTTTTTGAAATATATGCAGTCCATGAGTGTAGTGGATTTTATTGAATATCATACGTAATAAAGAAAGGGAGAAAAATCGGTGTGTGGTGTGTATGGGATAAAAACGCTTCATCCTTGAGTTGTAAGAAAGTGTAAAGTGTGTGTATAGTACGTGTGAAATAAAGATCATATTAAAGAACAATCACATGCTGTATGTGAAAATATGTTATGGATTTCAATGAATATCATTTGTGATTGAAGAGAGCTGAGTGTGGTATAACTGTTATATCAGAAGAACACAAAGTGCTGTGTGCAAAAAATAAAAATAAAAATGTGTAATATCTGAAAATTGGAAGTGGGGTTTGTAGACTGAATTTATGAGAAGATTGTGAAAGGTTATGATCAGTTTTCTAAAAGGAGATTGTGCACAGTTTGGATCAGATTTGTGAAGAATATATGCAGCAGATTGAAGTGGAATAAGTGCAGATTTTGGATACAGTGATTAGTATTGAAGACAAAACATATACATCAGATTTGTAAGAAGATTGTTTGAGCAAGAATTGTCCATCACCTGTTGAGGAAGCAACAATTGAAGGTGGAACATTATCATTCAAATTATAATCTTTGCTAAGTAGGTGCTTGGCAAATAGGGGTTGGTGCACCTTGTAGGTTGGTGCCTACTAAATCAACATTAGGGGTTGAAACTCCTTGTAGGTTGGTGCCTACTAAATCAAGATTAAGGGCTGGTGCTCTTTGTAGGTTGGTGCCTACTAAACTACATAATTGATTCAAGTAGGTTGGTGCCTACATTCTTTGTAAAAACATATATAATTCATAAAGTACATTATTTGTACCAATATCCTTACAAGGGTTTTCCATGTAAAATCTTGGTGTCAACTTGTTCATATTGTGATATTCTTGCATAGTTGATTTGTGTTAGAGTTTGAAGTTGATAAAGTTTTAAAAGGTAAAAGTTGGTTGATATACTAATTCACCCCCCTTCCGCCGCTCTCCCCACCGCTCTCAGTATATCCTTGTGCTCTTCAATTGGTATCAAAGCAAGGTCCTTCTTGAAAGCCTAACCGCTTGAAGGGAGATCCTTAAGAGCACACATGGGAAAAAGAAAAGGAAATAAGGGAAGAAAGAATTCTAAGAAGAATATTAGTAACAATGCATCAAGTACAAGGGATAAAGTAATGGACAATGTTTTCTTTGAAAGAGAAAACCATTCTATATGCAGTAATGATCATGTTGATGTCATAGAAGCCAGCCACTGTAATGAAGTGGCACTTGGAATATGCATGGAAATAGAAAATGATGAAGTGGTTGTTAGAAGATTAGCAGTTCAGTCAGATTCCCATCTCCTTGTGTGGGCTGAAGGTGATATTATTTATCATATAGAGCAGATTGGAGAATTGGGTTTGTGCAGATCAGATTGAAGGCAGTCTCACTTCCATCAAGTCAAGGATTGGTGCCTTGCATTATTTATGATAAGCATACTCAAGTTCCTCCTCAAGATCTACTTCACTTTCATCAAAGTCTTCTTCATATGCCTCAAAACCTTCCTTGAATACAAGCACAAAGATATACTGGTATCTTCTTGTGTATATCAGAGAGTTATTTTCGTTAGACTTATTTATATTGCTCTGATACCAATTGAAGAGCACAAAAGATTTACTGAGAGGGGGCGAGGGGATGGGGGAGGGCGTGAATCAGTATATCAACAAACTTTTACCCTCTTAAACTTCTTATCAACTTCAAACTCTAACACAAATTAACTATGCAAGAATATCACAATATAAACAGTTGACACCAATATTTTACGTGGAAACCCTTGTGGGATAAAACCACGGTACAAATAATGTACTTTATGAATTATATACGCTTTTACAAAGAATGTAGGCACCAACCTACTTGAGTCAATTATGTAGTTTAGTAGGTACCAACCTACAAAGAGCACCAACCCTTATTTCTGATTTAGTAGGCACCAACCTACAAGGAGCATCAACCCCTAATGCTGATTTAGTAGGCACCAACCTACAAGGAGCACCAACCCCTACTTGCCAAGCACCTACTTTAGCAAAAATGATAACTTGAATGATAATATTCCACCTTCAATGTTGCTTCTTCAACGGATGATGGACAATTCTGCTCAAACACACTCCCTCTTGAATTTATCTTTCAAATCTGATCCAACATATGCACAATTTATTTCATCAAATCTGATCCAAACTATGCTTCATAATTCCAACAAATAATCTTCTAGATCTTCTTCTTTATACCAGCATATTCTTCACAAGAATATGCACATACACTCCTTTCTAAATCTCTTAATCTGCTATAAAGAATTCTTCTCAAATTTGCCTTCAAGTCTCCTTTTTGAATCTGCACTTATTACTTTTGTAAGACTGTATAGCTGCCTTTATAAATTCTTCAAATCTGAAATATTCATCTCTCAAATACTCTTCTATACACACACTGCAATCTGGATGATGTAATCTTTTATTCCATTACACAGCACTGAAAACAAATCTCTAATCTCAATTCTTCATAATCTGCTTCTTCTATGATTTAGCTTTCTCTTTCATGTGCATACTGTAATCTCACACACCATACTCTAGATGATGTACATGTTACGCCCTAACACCCCTACTAAAATGTATCTCCATTTAACATTTATATATTCTTCACCGGATATATCTTTAGAGATACATCACTTGAATCACACCCCTTTGTTTTTTCAAAGTGTATATACTTTAGTCTACATCGAAACTTTAAAACAATTTCCTTGAAGACCATAAACGAATCCTTTCATGAATAATTTCAATTGCATATTGAAATCGTGTCTCTTCAGATCACAACTTTTCATATTAGATCATACCCTTTCAACAAAAAATCGCATCTTTCCAAAGACACGTCTTTTTTTGTATAAGCTAATTGCTTTAATTAAATGATGCTCTCCATTATTATTTGATAAAAATAATTCCTGCCTTCATTCCGTCTGTCTTACACAATATCCGTTGCCTTATAAAATTAAGCGCAACTATTATTAACTTTCTTCATTTGTCTATAGGTGCATATTTTAACTTTCTTTAGTGACGTAAGTACAGGTATGAAAGTGTGATCTTTGATCTTGAATGAGCAGTATCACAATCTTGAATGAATTTGGAAGACATTCAGATCCAATCGTTGCTTTTAATCAATTCGCCCATGCTCCTTGTCTTCTTTGCATTTTCTTTTTCCTGTAGCCGTCGATCCTCTCAAGCTGCTCTCGACAGCTCAAGAAAGTGATTCTTCTTTTCTTTTAGCTTTTGTCTTATCTGCTCTGACAGATCATGTCTTTTTCTTCTTAACAAAAATACACCTTTCTTTTAATACGATTTCATTTATCATATCGACTCTGACAAATTTGTTTGTTTTTATCGAGCCTCTCAATAAGATATATGCCTGCCAATATCTTTGTCTTAGCGTAATCTTCCAGAAATGATTCTTACAGCATTTGATTATTACCTTTATACTGAACAAGCTCATAGGAACTGGTTATCACTTTGGTGGATGATATTTTTGACCGATGTCTAATAGATATGACTCCGTACATCTGCACAAGAATTCTTCATAAATCTGATTTATCCTTACTCTCATATTTGTCTTGTGTCGGACATAACTTATCATCAACTTGAAATCAGATCATGCTCTATTCCACCTTCAGTAGAACATGCTCTAAGGTACTTGACATCAATGACAACATTTCCAACATCTATATATATGAGTAGATCTGACCCTGGATTCCAAGATCCCCCTGTCTCTTGATTTCCTTATCTTTGTTATTTTTCTTTGTTTATCTTTCTCTCTTCTTTGCTTGCTTCTCGATGTTGTGGTGCTTATGTGTTGTCCCCCGCGTGTGCGACAACATTCCCACGACTACATCTCATCATGTATTGTGGGCCACAACATCTCTGCATCTCTTCTTCCTTTCCTTAGTATGCCATGTCCTTTGATTCGCATGCACCATCCTAATGGGGGCTTCTACTTCTCCGATCTCCAATTAAGTGTATTTGGTGGCCAACAAATCCCTTGCTAAAGACTTCTACATTTTTCAAAAATCACATCCTTCAATAAGGATCCCCTTAGCAAGATTTTCTTTCGAAATTGAATTCGTCGCAAAAAGAAGTGAAACTTCACCTTCGAGGAGGCCATTATTTTTTTCGGATTCCTTAACCAAAGAGAATCTTTCAAAAGGATTCCTTGATGACAGGATTGTTTGTGAAAGATGTCATCACTTTTCAAATGGAGTGTCCCTCTGAACGGACACCTTGCTATTTTGAAGAGTTCCCGAGGGACCCCTTTGAAAACTTCTCCTTCAATTGCTTGTTCTGTGATATGATTGTCTACGTGACTTTTGCTTACCTAACATGTTTTGTCTACAGATTAACATGTTGCTTTGCAAGACCGAGCACCTATGAAGTTGCTTTCACAATCAAGCTTTGAGGATTGAGCACCTCGTCGAGCTTGCCTTGCAAGACCGAGCACCTATAAGGGTCAATCAGACTCTGTGGAGCCTTTCATTTCCGGCCACCCCAAGACCAAGCACCTGTGGCACCTCCTTTGCAAGACAGAGCACTTGTGAAGTGCTTTCATTTTGCAGGACCGAGCACCTGTAGAACCTTTGTTCACCTTTTGCACGACCAAGCACCTTCAAAGCTTTTGTTCACTTTCCGTAGGACTAAGTACCTGTGGAGCCATCTCTCTCTCTCCTCTACGTTCAAGCATGTCAAATTGCAGTCAACTAGCTTCCTCAATGGTTTAGGTATATGCTTTTCAGGTTTTTCTCTTCACATTCATTGATGCGTATGCTCGCTAAAGTGGTGGCAAAATGTAATGGCGTGAATTTGCACCCCTAGACAAATTCCACATTTACATTAACCCATGCCTTAGAGAATTAAATTCGATGATGCAATCCTTACACCCGCCACCTTTCTTTGTCAACTTGGCAACTCATTTGTGTGTCGGTGGAGGAATTTCTGCCTGGGAGGCTAGCACAGCACGCAAACATCCGCATGAAGCATGTTCGTCCTGATAGGATTCCTTCCTCTAGAATCCACAAACACGTTACACTCCTCCATTGGATGCAAAGTGTAACGTTTGCTGCTCCCTTGACCAACTTCAAACGGGCTTTTTGCCTCCTTTGCCTTCAAATTATCTAACTCTTCATTCCATTCAGCTTCTTCATAACTTCTAGACTCTCTTAGCAACTCCTTGGCTTCTACACTCACTTTCAAGCATCACCACCTCCATTGATGCTGCAAGTTGCTGCATTCTTGGCTCCCTCTCTCCTTTGTTGCGACAGCATTGGCTTTGGGAAGCTTGCAAGCTCGCTCCTCCCTCCATTCGCCTTGAGAGCACGTGGTTGAGAAGGTGATATCCAGCATTTTCATTCACTTTTGCATTATCGTATTTGTATTGCAGCATATTTTTGTTTGAGTATTGCTTGGTATTTCATTTTCTATACTCTCTTTATCATCTTTTTATACAATCGTTGTTATTTGGTTGTCCGTGGAGGTGGAAACACCAAAGAGAGGGACTAACTGAGGCAGTCCTCTAAACAGAGCCCCAACATTTTTCTGCTCTTTTGTGTGTAGGTACATCTTGGTTGGAGCTATTCAAAGAATCAAGTTGCACGATGTTTGGTATTGCTTCCTTATCCTTCTTTGTCAATTCGAGGATAGGCTAGTTAAAGTATTCTTCTTGGTGTACTCTGTTTCTGCACTTTCTTTACATTTTGTTATAGCAAAAAATTTGTCAGTCAACCTGTTAGCTTGTCTCCTAGTGTTTTTGTCTGTTCCTCACTCTCTGTCTGTACGGACGCCAGCGCCCCATTGAGACGCCAGCACACCACATTGGACTCTGTGTCTTGTGCTGTCGTCCTCAGGCAAATGAGTTGTCTGAGTTGCAGATTTAATTCTGGGAATCAGCTCATTTGACCCCCTGAAATATTCGAGTTAGAAGAGGGACAGTAGCAACTAGATTGCTCTTCCTTTTCAACCCTAAATGCTTACCTTTCGAATCTCTTACCAAAGCTTAAGGTAGATCAGGGCAACCTGTTGCTTAGGACCCTCCCGTGACTTGGGGTCTCGGAGCAACCAGTCCCCCTCCTCTACAAGTAGAAGCAGCAGCATTGTGCCCAACCGCCTTTTTGAGGCATGACACATGGAAGACATTGTGAAATTTGCTACTCTCGGGTAGCTCCAACTCATAAGCCACCTCTCCAACTCTCTTGAATATCCTGAAAGGCCCATAAAAAACGTGGCTTAAGCTTCTCCACTCCACTCTTCTTGAGAGTGGATTGTCTATATGGCTGAAATCTCAGATAGACCATATCGCTAACCTCGAATACACACTCAGTACGCTGCTAATCAGCATACATCTTCTGCTGATTTTGGGATTGTCCTTCAAAGATTTAAAAATGTCTTGGCTCTATTGCAACATATCCCTCGCTTGAGGGGCTCTACTATCACCAAAAAGCAAATCAATGAAGCTAGGAGCTTCGTACCCATACAAAGCTGTGGCTGGAGACATTTTGATGGAAATTTGATATGAAGAATTAAAGCAGTATTCTCTCAAATCCACCCATCTCACCCAAGCCTTCTGCTGTCCTTAAACAAAATTTTTGAGATATCCTTCAAGCCACTTGCTCACAATCTTGGTTTGTCTATCCGTCTGTAGGTGATAACCAGTGCTTCGAGTAAGCACCGTACCACTCAATCTGAAAATCTCCTACCAAAATGTGCCTAGGAACTCGTTGTCCCTATCACTCACAATGTTTTTGGGCAGCCCATGCAATCTAAACACCTCTCTGAAGAGCAAATCAGCAACCTGAGCTATTGTAAATGCAGTGGTAATGGCAAAGAAATGTGCAAACTTCGTCAATCTATCAACAGTTACCAATATGCACTCTCTCCCTTGCACCATAGGCAAGCCCGTAATGAAGTCCATGGAGATACTTTCCCATTTTTGATTGAGAATGGGCAAGTTTTGCAACAAATCAGCAAGAAAAGTGTGCTCATTTTTATTTTGTTGGCAGATTTGACACTCCTTAACATAGTGAAGGACCTCATCCTTGAGCCCCTTCCATGAAAATCTCTCCCAAATATGCCTGTAAGTTTTGAAATAGCCTTGGTGACCAATCAAGGGAATGTCATGAAATGATTGGAGAACCGTCACTTTGAGCTTCGATTAGGCACCAAGAAGATTCTTTCCTTTTATAATATCAAATCATTCACCAATTTGTACCTATCATCATGCAAGGTACCATCAATTATGATAGAACCAAAGGAGTTCTTAGCATACTCTGCAATGATCTGCTCCTTCCAATCAGCTATAATCTCCATCAATGAGCTCAAATGTGGCCTTATTGACAAGGCATCGACCACTATGTTATTCTTCCCCTTAACATATTCTATGTCAAAATCGTAAGCTTGAAGCTTACTCACTCACTTCTATTGTTTGTCATTGAGATCCTTCTGATGCAAGAAGTGCTTAAGACTGTTATGATCAGTCTTCATAATGACCTTTCCTCCAACCAAATACTGTCAAAATTTGGCCAAGGGGTGCATGATAGCAAGCATCTCTTTGTCATAAATGGAGTATGTCCTCTCTACACCCCTCCACTTTCGGCTCTCAAAGATAATAGGATGCTTGTCTTGCATTAGAACACCAATACCCTTATCTCGAAGCATCACACTAAAGCTCAAAAGGCTTGGAGAAGTTTGGTATAGCCAAAATGGGACATGAACCCACAAGGTGCTTGAATTGATCAAAGGCCTTCTGTGCTTTTTCTGACCAAGTAAATGCCCCTTTTTTGGCAAGATCCGTGAGAGGAGTAGCCATATGAGAAGAGCCCTTCACAAACCTTCTACATAACCCACAAAGACCCAAAATCCCCTTCAATTGAGTGAGGCAAGATAGCCTTAATCTTCTCTCGATCCACACTAACTCCCTTAGAGCTGATCTCATGACCAAGATATAGAAGTTGGATCATTCCAAACTCACATTTGGATTCTTTGGCATACAAAGATTCAGCCTCCAAAATGCTAAGAACCTCCTCTAAATGTTTCAAATGCTCTTCCCACGACACTGTAGATCAAGATGGCATCAAAGAAGATTAGCACAAACTTCTCAACTGCTCATTGAACACCCTGTTCATGCAAGACTAAAAGGTTGTGGGCGCATTAGTCAACCCAAAAGGCATGATGTCATGTCCTCGAAACTTGTGACTTTTAGAAGCATAATTAAATAGCTAGCCATTTGATATCTCATAATTCCAAGACAATATTACAATTATAAATATTGTAATAATTATGATATAATAAATATTAAAGTATATAAAATATAAATATTAAATAATATTATATTGACAATTACGATTATTATAAATACAAATATTATCTATTTACCAAAAGTCAATATTATAAATATATACAATAATAATAATAATATAATTATTATCCAATATAACATTATAAGTAATAAACGAAAAACTATCAAATATTATCCTACCCTGATGAGACTAATCTATTAAAATAATAATGAAAAGTAGCGATCTCTTGAAGTGATCTTTCTATGCATATAAAATAAGCCTCAACCAAACAAATATGGAAAAATAAGGATATGGGGAAACATTAAAATATAAAGGCGTAAACTTTTGTGAATAGCCATAACGGGAATAGTTGGCCGCTGGGAGAATCGTGGCTGGCACAACACTACAGGTGAATCCGGCTAGAACAAGAAGGAGAGGAATACAGGATTATATACCTAACAAAGGGCATCGAATGGAATTGGAGTTGCCTTCTTCACCAAGCATGGAGACAGGCATGGAAAATATTCCAATAAAGTCGTTCATAGCATTTGACAGCCATAGTTGGTTGATTGCAGGAGGACGTGATATCTGGGAGACTCAGACAGAACAAGGACAAATAAGGAAGATAATATGGGTTTTCTTTAAGCTACTCACACCATTTTGACGTTATCGGAGTTTCCAAAAATCACACAGAATATAGGATAGGGAGGACATTTGGCTGCAAGCCGAGTAATGATATTGAAGAAATCGCATAAGCAAGGTTCAAGATGCTATACACGGGAGGAAACGATACATATATAAATATCTGGGAAGAAACCGCGAACCCTTCAGGAAGATATTGCAAGTTGTGATACGTCATTACTTATATTCATATCACCGAACTATTCATCGGGTTGGAAGGCAAGCCGTCTGTAGATGGGTAAGGCCACAAGAGGTACGTATCTTATCCATAGAATTAAATAGAAGAAACGAATACTTATAAAATTAAGCAATGAGATCCATTCAATACATTATGAGCTCAGTGTGGATTGGCAAGGTAAGTTAGGAAGTTAATAATAAACTGAGAATATATTTAAATAAACTATGATTGATGTTGTATAGTATGTTATGTGGGAAATCACATCTAAATATATTTAGGATTAAGGAATCATTCAGTTGAGGATTGAGAATATATATAAGTATGGTTGCTATATATAAATTGTGATTCATATATTTGATGATCAAATGCCAATTCACACTAAGGTATTATCTAAGTAATGAGATCTATTGATCTATTGGGAAATGGATTCATGTCTCTACATGAGCTCTCATGATATAGTCAATGTCCTTAAGGATAACTAGTTAGGTAGATATTCAGTAGATGAGAATGAAATATTTATATCAATCTTGATCTTAGTCGATACCAATATTGAAATTCATTGATCTCTAACGTTTCTAATGTCTCCTTGAGAACACCTTGGGTGCAAAATTTTAGAATCAGGTGCTTCCACCAAAAAGGGGTCATTACACATGACTAAGAACTCATAATGCCCAAAGTGGCATTTAAAGGCATCTCTATGTCTTCTCGCATTCTGATATGATGATACCCTGATCTGAGATCTATCTTAGAGAAGTAAACAGCTCCATGTAGCTCATCAATCCTCGGAATAGGATACTGTTGTGACCTTTTCACACATCGCCCCATTCAAGATGGGGACCCCTAATTTTTGCTCCATTCTGGTCTTTTGGCCTTAGTTTTTCTCTCTCTCTCTCTCTGTGTCTCTTTTCTGATGTCTGCCTTTCGGGGACGTTCCCGCCTGTGAGCTTAAACGTGAAACTTTTGGCCCAATTTGAAAATTAGGGTTTGTACTTTCCTGGTCAGTCCAAGGTCAAACGAAGTGAATAAATTGAAAACAGAGCTTAACATTGATGTCAGTATGCTTCCAGTTGACTCTCAGCGAAATTTCGTCAGATTCTGACAACTTACTATTTTTAGTAAGTGTGTAATTCGAGGCGTTCCTTCAGCATTCTTGAAGTTTTAACAATCACACTGCATTTAGAGCACATCAAGCTGCTCACTAGCAAAATTTGAGCTGAAACAAACAACTTACTATTTTTAGCAGTTCAGCTTCCAGAGCAGATTCGAGGGTTTATATGCAAAGTTTTTCAGCGCATGTCGGATGATTCCTTCTGGGTTTTCAGAGACCTTCGCAATGATGTAACATGCAAAGCGAGATGATAACTTTCGAAGTTTAGCCTTCCAAGGCTATTTTTAGGGTTTGCATGTTAGGTTTTCCTTTGCATGTCTGCATATTCTTTATGGGTTTTTCGAGAGCTACACAGTGATGTGATATGCAAACGGAGATAATCACTTATTCAAGAACTTACTATTTTTAGCAGATGCATTCCAACGGCCACCTCCCAGCACATCAGAATCACGAGCAGAATAGAATGCAACAAAAATGGAGGCAAACGGAGGTCATTTGATATGCATGCAAGCCAAATTAGGGTTTCTAGCTTCGGGGCCTAAAAAGAGGAGTAAAAAGTCAGAATTCTCGAAAACCGATGTATCCCACTGCGATCAGCATCTTTCGAGCTATCCACCGGTAAAATTTGAAGACAAACGGAGCACTTACTATTTATAGTAAGTCATTTCAGAAACTGGCTAAAAATAGTAAATCAACATCGGACGCCAGTATCAATAGGCAAGTCACGTGGTGAGGAGCACGCCTTTCGAATTTCAAGTCAAACGGAGATGTGGAGGTCTCAGAAACAAGCAGTTACTATAAAATTATAAATAGCAAACCACCTTCAAAAATATGCTATTTTTAGCAGGCCAACTCAGAATAACAATGTCAACAGGCTAACGGAGTCATGAAGAACCAGTGTTCAAAACTTCAAATCATTCTGAGCTTCAGAAGTGTAGAAATCAGAGGACTTACTATTTATAGTAAGGCATGGAGAAGCTAGCGAAGACAAGGAAAATAGCTAAGTTATAAGTTTATCCTGCACCACCAGGAAAATGCGCCCATCTCAGCTAGAAGCCAGGAAAATCTTCGAGTGTTTGAAATATCATTCACCACCCTCCATATGCGCCCAAGAAAGAACAAGGTGTTAGAAAATTTCTAAGTTGGAAGTTTCATCCCTCACCATATATGAAATGCGCCCAACTACAAGAGGGATTTGAAAATTTTCTAAGTATCAAATTTCATCCTCCTCCTATGGCAAAATGCGCCCACTCTAGGAGGGTTGATAGCAAAAAGTTCTAAGTGAAAAGTTCATTCTCTTGCACTTGCTAAATGCGCCCATGCTTGGAGGAGTCTAGGAAGTCAAAGATGTTGAAAATGTTCAAATCTCTCTCCCCCCCTCAAATGCGCCCAAACCAGGGCATGTGAAGACAAAAGGAAAGAAGCTCAAAGGTCAAAAGCAAGTAAAAGGTGTTGAATACATACAAGTGGAGAATAAAGACAAAACGTCTCCATGCAAAAGAGGTGCCCGTGCAAGGCGTGTGCATGAAGACAAAGGAGAAGTGGCATATGAAGAGATCCCAATGCCCTGAGATGGGTCCACCTTGCCATGTGTACGCCCAAAGAGGTTGAAGGGAAAATACTCCAAATATTGAAGTTGATAACTATATGCGCCCATCCTCCTCAAGGTAGGAAATGCGCCCATGATTCAAAGCAAGTTAGGAGAAAGTCAAAGTCAAAATTTTCATCCTTCATGAAGTGTGAAATGCGCCCAAACCAGGGCATACAAAGACAAAATGCTAAGCGTTGGAAGTTCATCCTCTAGCCTAGGCAAAATGCGCTCAAACATGAGATAGAAAGTCAAGAGGTCAAAGATGTAAGATGTTAATTCCTCATCAAGTGGTAAAATGCGCCCAAATGGTAAAGGTAAGGTGGTGAAATAAAATAACTAAGGCGTTGGAAATTGCCAAGTGATGAATAAAGTATAGAGGGCGTTGGAATTTAAATATTCCCCATGACATGATATGTGCTCTCAAGGCATTTGAAAGAAAAAATTTCTAAGTGAATTTCTTCACCACAGGAAGAACAGATTGAAGAATGAATAAAATTTTCTAAGGAAAAAATTCAAAAAAATGCTAAGTGATTTAAAAATTTTCTAAGGCACAAAATGTTCTTCCTTAAGAAAAACGCCTAAGTCTGGTGAAGTGATGAAATTTCCTGAAGCATGGATAAATTGTTGATGGAGAAGTCAGTGGATGCCAGCTTCACAGGGTTGATAAAAATTTCAAGTCAGGAGAGGAATACGGCTCACGGATGAAGAGCTGGGAGTAAATTAGTAGAAAATTATTTTTCCTGGGGTTCAAAATTCAAGAAAATTAAATGAGCAGTTCGTTGCTTCACCCATGGAGTTGGTAGCATTCTAAGGAAATTTTTCTTACATTATTGAAGTCTTAGGCAAGGATTAGATTTTAAAGTCTTACTGCTTACGTGAGGCCTTGAGGGATGGAAATTTTTAAGTGAAGCCTGGGGATGAAGTAAGATTTTCTAAGGTAGAGGATTTCAAAAATTTCTAAGGCAAAAGAAGGAAAAGGATATTTGAAATAATCTAAAATGCCTTGGCTGGATGAATTTGAGGTTAAGATTACCTAGATAATTTTTTGATCAAGTTCTGATGAAAGCATTTTTTTCTTGAGTCTAAGTTGGATGAAACATCTCCAGTGAGAGTACTTGAACCAAAATCACAAGATGGGTTGGAAAAATTAGCTAAAGAGCATAGAAAGGTGAGGATAAGAAGTTTATTAAAAAGAAAAAGCGATGAACCCTTGGAGATCAAAACATGAAAATCCTAGGTAAAATGGTGAGTTTTATTATAGAAGTGTTCTAATGCTCTTCATCCTTACTTGTTTCTGCAGGGAGGAATCTCGCCAGGAGACAAAGCGGTGATGACTTAAGTGATAAGAAGAAAATAATCAAAGGATGACATTTCAACCTTGAAGGAAGAAAGGTTGCAAGAAAATGGCTAAGTGTTAGACTTAGTGACAGAGAAGAAATGTTTTCAAAACTCAAGATGGAGAAAAGAATGGAAGTTCGAGCAAAGTTGAAGAACAACATCAAGAAGGAGATCAAGAGCAGTGTGAACGCGTTTCAAAGCTGGAATCTTCTAGAAGGGGTGATGGACGTGTGGCTCATTTATTACCACCCTTGGTAGAGTTTTTAGGGTAGAATCTTGTTTAGGGCTGAGGTGGCCGCGATGTGGGCCATCCCGGTAGGAATTATGTCCCAGTCATCAGGTTGGACTTAGCCAGCTACTCAAAGGGGCGTCCCCCTCATTTATCTCATTAGAATTGAATCCCAGGAGTTAGGATGTGAGAGAAGGAGGTAGAGAAGAAATTGATAAATTAGAAAGTAAGAAAAGTTCCAGTAAATATAGTTTTAGATTGAAGAGGAAGGAAAGTCTTCCCTTTGAATGCTTTGTAATAAGTTGTCGTGAATGCTTTCATAATATAAGAATTTTTCATTGATGATGATTTCTTCTTTGTTATGAGTAGTTGTCAATGCTTCTTCATCCTTCTAATTTATGTAGCATCTTGAAGTAACATAAAGTAAAGTAGATTTCATTTCATGCAAGTACTTAGTAATTGTGGATTTGTGGTGTTTGATCGAAGTAGCTTCTCTTTATCCATACCACTAGCAACTTGCTGATGGTGAGTTTGCCTTGCGTGGTCAACTGGAAATCATTTCAAACTTAACTTCAATTGTGGTTCGTATGCTTGTATGCATCATTGTGATGGTACATGTAGGTTGAATTATAATCTAAATATTCTCTGTTACTCCTCTTAAGATTGCACCAATTTTGCTGAAGCTGTCCGATGCGAGGCTAGGTAAAATCCAGTTGAAGTCTGTTGAAGTCGAACTCCACATATCTTGCATTTAGATAGAACATAAACTTCTTAGGCCCTACACTCATTTAATTTCAATTCATTTCTAGTTAGAATTAGGAAACTTGTGCTCACTTGCGAAATCATTCGAATTACATGAAAGCCCTTAGTCCGCTGTCTGCTGTCAACTGTCGAACAATTGTGTAAGTCTCCTTGAAATACCAGCAAAATCACATCAAGCCAACTGAGACTATTCACACTGAAGGAACCTTGGAGTTAAATGTATGACCTATCTCGCAATCTTAGCATGCAGGAAACTTCGTTCAAGAGAGGATAGAGTAGTCGTTGGCAACTTTATTCTGTGTTGGTGTGGTCACAAAAATCACGTCAATAGATACCAGTTCTTGATAGTTTTCTTGTTGAGTGCTCGGTAATCTATGCACACGCGCATTGTGTCATCCTTCTTCTTCACCAAAACCACTGATCTCCTCTCCAAGAGTTCTTTGATGGCCTTCTCGATCTCATCCTTGTGCCTTTACGGATGCCAATATGGAGTAGTGATAGCTGGTTTTGCTCCTTCTTCAACTTCAATCACATGTTCAATCCCCCTTTTAGGAAGTCTCCCAAGAGGAATGCCACCAAAAACCTTGCTTCACTTGGAGAGCAAACCTTGCACATCAAGATGATAGCGTCTCATATCTTCTAAAGGATTGGAAAGCATGACCACACACTCTACTTCCCACTCTACCTTATCATGTTGAATCCACCTTTCCATCCTTTTGAATGAAACTATATGAGGGCCTCCATTTGACATCCCTCTCAAAACCACCTTCTTCCCTTTTGATGTAAACTTCAGCTCCATGGTTTGAAAGTTTAGAGTGATCTCTCCATGAGATTGTACCCACTAGATACCAAGAACTGCATCCATATCACCAATGCTCACAACATAGAAGTCATCTTTGACTTCATAGTTGCCCAACTAGATAAACATGTTTGAAATCTTACGAGTGCAAGTGATTGTGAAGCCATTCGCCACCATGACTTTGAAGCCTTCAAACTCTTCAATTTTGAGGCCTCTCTTAGCTACTATCCCTTCATCAATGAAATTATGAGTTGCTCCTGTATCAATTAGAGCAACAATTCGCTGTCCACAAAGAACTCTACGAACTCAAAAAGAATCATTCTTTTGAAAGCTAGAAAGTTGGACAAATGTGCCCCCACTTTCTCGGTCTTCTTCCACCTCTTATGGGGCCTCTTCTTCATCTTTCTCCTCAAAATATGATTGTTGTTCTAATATATCAGACGCTGATTCATCAGCAAAATACACCTCCATATGGTGCGCATTGCCTCTTTCGAAGCACTTGTGTCCTGGGGCCCACAACTCTTTGCAAGTGAAGCATAGTTTCTTTCTTTGGAGGTCATCATCCATCTGAGAAGGAAACTTCTTAGTCTGATTTGCATCTCTATGAAAAGGCCTCTTATCCTTTTTATGTGGGAAAGACTTTGACTGAAATTTTGGCCTAGTGGCAGCCAACTCCATACTTCTTGCTTTTTTTATAGCCTCCAGTAGAGTTGGTCGGTCAAGGGCCTTCACCCATCCCTTCAACAGTTCCATCAATCCTTCAATGAAAAGGACTACAAGTCTTCTTTCAATGATGTTGGGCACCATCACGGAAAGCCTCTGGAAATCATAAATGTATGCATCAAGTGAATTGTGTTGTCTCAACTGGGCCGTCTCTCAAAATTTAACCTGAAGCTCCTTATGATTAAATCTTTCAATGAGTTTTTTTGTTAACTCGTCATAGGTATTGATAAGGTTGTGGCCAAAAGTAACCAAACCGTGATACCACCATTCATGGGCAGCTCCATCAAAATGGAGAGTGGCAAATTTGATGGCATCTAACTGCGACATTGGCCTCAATGAAAGATGATTGTCCAATTTTTGGACCCAACCTCTAGTTGTGCACTGATAACTACCATCAAAATGCACTTCCCAAGGGCTTGTTGATAGTTGCACCTTGGGGAGTACTATTACAACTCCACTTACCACATGTCTATTAGAATGTCACCATTTATGGCACCATACGGATACGAGGCACCAAGCTTTGTTGACTATTTGGCAATAGTAAGGTACCTAAGGCCATGGATTTATTATAGGAAAGTCAGGATATAATGAAATCTCTAAAGGAAAATATGTAACAAGCCCAAAATCAGCAGAAGATGTATGCTGGTTAGCATCATACAAAGCGCAGCCTTGAGGTGGGTGACATAGTCTACTTGAGATTACAGCCCAATAGACAGTTCACAGTCAAGAAAAGTGGAGCTAAGAAGCTTAAACGACGGTTCTATGGAATTTTTAGTGTCTCCAAGCAGATTGGAGAAGTAGCTTTTAAGCTAGAGTTGCCAATAAATAGTAGAGTACATAATGTATTTCATGTGTCTCGCCTCAAAAAGGTACTTGGTCACAATCTGGTTCCTTCCTTGAAATTGCCACCACTAGATGGGGGGAAATTGGTTTTGATTCTTGAGGCGATTATTGATGTCAAGGAGCGTACATGTGGGAAGAGGTCAATTAAAGAATCTATGGTTAAGTGGAAGAACCTACCAGTTGAGCATACAACATAGGAGAGAGCAGATTTTACAACATCCAGAGTTGCAATTGCTTGGGGTCAAACAATTTTGGGGATGGAGGACTGCAATGTCCCCTTCCTAAGCTATGTCAATGATTATCAGGATTAGCCTATTCCTCAAGTTCCCATAGGCTAATATGATTGGTAAGGGGACTCCTCTACTCTTGGTGACATGTTCGGGATTTTAGGAGTATCTTTCTAGCACTTTTTGGAGCATTTTTGGGCATTTGGTGTAATGTCCCTTTTTCAACATGATCATGTTTGATGGTGGTTAGCCTATTTCTCACTCTCGTAAGCAAGTTGGGTTAGAGGGTGTACTTTCTGGAGAGAGTGATTGTTCTTGTTTGAGCCCAGTGGACTGCTCCACAGCGTGCAATCGGAGCGCTTTGACGCAAGGATTATATGGTGTTTTAAGTGAGTTATGGGTTTTTAAGTGATTTAAATATTAATTGATTTAATATTTAATTATAAAGTCAAATTGACTTTATATTTTTAAATCACTTAAATATTCTCTAAAAGTGATTTAATATTTTAAATCACTTAAATGAATAAAGTGCGCCAAGTATTTAATTCATGAACTATTGAGATGAATTAAATATTATTTAAAAAGATTTTAAAACCTAAAAGTGGCGTATCTTTCTTGGGATTCGTGCCTTTGCATAAAAGGGCATTTCTGGCAATGAGAAACTCATCTTTTGACAATTTCAACTTTGCCTTGTGCTATTTCCTGTGCATTCTCCTGTGATCAGGGTTTGAACTATTTTTCCATTGAAGAACGATAACTCTTCAGTGTTGAGCACTTTTGAGGCTGTGAGAGATCAGCTGAATTTGTGCAATTTGTGAGAGCTTCATACAGAGGTTCTACTGGGCTTGATCTGTGTTTCCTATTGGATTTCTTCATCAGTTTCAGAGGGTTTTGGGAGATGACGCCTTCATTTCATCTGGCAGACATCATACTTCTTGGCCGTACCTTCTAAGTGAGAATTCAGGTTGTTTGCAGTGAAGTGCGTGGCTCTTGTACAAAGGCGTTTGGGCATTTCTTGGAGAAACGCCTTCTTTTCTGAGGGTTTCTCTTCATCATTTTAGGCGTTTGGCTTGTACTCTTCATCTGCCACCGTTTTCAGGCTGGATTTCACATTCTGTAGCTTTCTACACCAGATTTGGTCAGTTTTTCACCATCTTGGCTGGCAAACTGGACTACTTTCTTAAATAAATAATCTGGACACTTCCGGGTATGTTTATGAGTTCTAAATCCATTGTTGAGCATATTTATTATCTTTTGTATTGTCAATTCGCCTGAAATAACTCAGATTTACATTTTATATGCATTTATGCTGTGCGCCCCTTCTCTTCTGTCTATCAAATTTCTCTAAAAAACTAAATAACACTAAAAGACTTAAGAAAAATTGGGGGTTTGAGTTGAGAGCCAGCAGGGCTCATCACATTTGGTTTGATACTTCCTATTTTTAGTAAGTCACCTCATCAGCGACTTTGTATTTTCATGTGGATCATTTCTTGCAATGCTCAGTTACATTATCCAATGTTTGATTTGGTGAGTTTCTATGGTTTGAGGATTTAATTTAAAATAACGTTAATATTATAAAGTTAAATTCAAAATTTGACCTTACGTTATTTTAATATTTAAAAAAAGGTGACTTTTTGGGAAACATAAGGAAATTTTTTAAAAAGGTGAATATTTTGCTTCATTAAATGGGACACCCAAGTGGGAGACATAAGTGGAATTTAAAATTAAATAAAGTATTTTATTTCACCAAGATGGGGCATGGGGTTTTGGAGGAGGATAGAAAAAGCTTTGTTAGCTCATTTTTGAAGAATTATGCTTGGAAAATATTTTGAGGAGAATACACAGGTATTTACCAGCTGCTTTGTAAGGACGAAACCCTTTCAGGGGTCATCCACTTCGAGTGTGAAAGATCAGTCCTAGTGGATTTGTTATTTGTCTATTGCATCTATCTTGCAAATCAAGCTTCAATCAAAAAACAAATCAGAAAACACACAAAAATAACTAGCATGCATATTACAACGGCCATATTCGAATAATTGTGTTCTATATTGATGTCATCACAAAAAAAAATTCCTATGAAATGATCAATATGGGCCTTCTACAATTCCTAGGGATCCAAATCAACTATGGCTGGAATTGTCATCTCCTAGCTGAAGTATGCCTTGGATCTTCCTCAACGGTTTGGTCTTCAAGATTTTCATTCAGCTCTCACTCCATTACCAATGGGTACTCAACTTTAGGCATCTCAATAACCAAATTAGCTCGTCCATCCCACTATCTACAAGTCTTTGGTAGGGAGTCTCATCTACCTCACACATACTAGACCTATCATTTCCATTGTTGCCAATGTAGTTTTGAGGTTCATGCAAACACCTTGTGCTTGTCATCTTTAGGCAGCTAAGCATATCCTTCAATACGTCAAGGATAAGCTTCAGTTTGGGATTCATTACATAGTAGATTGTAATGTCCCCTTTCCTAGGCAATGGTCAGATGCAGTGGTTAGTCTACCCACTGGTCCTCGTAGGCTAACAGTTTGTTTAGGGGACCCCATTGAGGGTGATCAATGGCTCTTCAGCTGACCCTTTGGTGCTTATTTCAATACTCTTCAGCTCAGTGTCCCAATTTATTTGTGGTGTGCCTTCCGGAGGCCATTCTGGACACTTTCACCCACACTTACTATTTTTAGTAAGTCACTCGGATGTGTTGCTCATACTTACTATTTATAGTAAGTCACTGGTATGGTCAACTAGCACAGTTTCTATATTTAGCATGATGGTGCAATTATATCCTGGAGTTACATTGGTTAATATTGGACTTATGCATTAAATATTAATAACGTCAAATTAAAACGATTAAATATTGGAAGGGGATATAAGTGATTTTTAAAGTATACTTTACAATATAAGTTAAACTGCCATTTTTTTTAAAAAGAGAGATATAAGTGACTTTTAAAGTATACTTTATAGTTTATATTACCAAGTTGTGCACCAAAATTAAATGAAATTAAAAGTAAATTGAATGTAATGAAATTTAAAAGTGAATTTGAGGTGAAGTATAAAAAGGGCATTTTGGAGTTCATTTTATTCATTCGTTGTTGAAGAAGAAGAATTTGGCTAAGTGTTTTGCTGAAGACTGGAGAGTCCGAAAATCTCAAGCTTTTTGAGGACGAAATCCCTCAGGAAGAATAGCTCACTACAGGAGTGAAAGATCTTCCAAGCCAACTTGCAAACAATAACATTGCAGGGATCGTGCCTGTGCTCCAAAGAAATTACAGGAAAAGCTTCACAGCTACGGTTTGAAGATTTAATCAGGAAATCTGATTAAGGAAATTACAGAGTCTTTAAGGTTGAAATTGATATCAGTTTGAAGGGAACTGTATAATACATTTGGGACGCCATAAATCTGCAAGTTTGAGAATGTTTGTATTTTATCTTGAGCCTACCAAAACCCTAGTGCTGGCTGCAAATACCATTCAGACTGGGACGTGAACTTCCAGAACCAGGAAATACTTCCTTCGCAGGCTGTACAGATCGCACACAGGCTGCATAGGGTTTGTAAAAGACATGTTTGCTTGTGGAAAGAGTGCTGGGTGCTCGAGAACCATGGCACATGGTTGTCGGCATATCTGAAAACCCTTCATCAGCAGCTTCGAGCTCATTATCAGACCTTGGCATGCTTTATATCAGGTCTGAAAATCATTTATATTTGCATTTAATATCATTGCTGCTCCACCAGTAGTTAATAAGGGTTTATCAATTGTACATGTTGCAAGCTGGGCTGTTGTTGAAAGAATTAATTTGGTACTCCTGTAGCTCATTCTGAGCATCAATCTTTGCATCCTTACCTCATAATATTGCCCAGATTTGTAATTGCATAGGGCTGTAGTGTGACTTCTGCATTGTAAAATCGTATGACAGCCAAATATGGAAGTTTGAAAAGATGAAGTTTGATTACTAAATCTGTATTTGCATTTTATTTGGATATTACCCTGATATTGGCAATGTAATGAAAGTATTTGACAAAATGTCCCATGTGTAAAACTGAAAATTAATCGAGCAAATTCGTAAAGCCAAAACTCAAACTATAGTGGGACATTACATAGGTAGTGTTCTTATTTTAGGATTTGGTAATGCTGACTATGTACGTGTTCTTGACAGCCCAAAGAGCGCATCTGGCTCTATCTTCTCTCTTGGATCTGGCCCTATCTGCTGGAGGATGATGATGCAAGCGTCTATCATCTTTCTACTATGTAGGTTGTATCCTATAGTGCAAAGGAGGTAACGTTTCAATAGTGTGTCTTCAGACTCTTCTTTTCGGATATTGGCGTTCCTCAAAGAACCCCCACAATGATAGCTTGAGTGCCATTTTGATGATCCACAACCTGGTCCACCATCAGTGGACAAAACATATTGAAATTAATATGCACTATGTCAAGTAATTATTTCAGGATGGTTATGTGGATTTTCAGCATGTTTCCTCTAGCGAGAAGCTTGCTGATATCTTTGCAAAAGCTCTTTCTAAAGATACATTCCTTATTCTTCAAGCATAGATTGGACTTAGTAGCCTTTTTATAAGGTTGATTGAACAGAATGGACTTTAGGTAAAGATTATAGAACATTAGTCAAGATAATGGAAGAGAACAATTACCTTCTTGGCAGGAACAATAATCTCATTGATCAACTCAAAGTAGCTAAGTATTTCAAAAAGATAGATCTCACTTCTAAAAATCATCAAGCCTGCATGGAGCTTGGTGAAATAAGGAAAACAACTTTCATGATGAAATTTGAACTCCTACAAGTGGTATGGTTTAATAAATGCCCTCACTACCTTCATATGCCTTGTAAATGGAATCTTTCAGCCTTATCTTGGTGGTTTCTCATTATTTATTTGTATGATATAATTATCTATAGTTCCAAATGGGATAAACATACACAATGTATCCATACAATGTTAGACCTTCACCAGCATAAGGTTCAAGCAAGATGAATAAGTCATTCTATGTTAGTATCTTGGCTTTGTCATTGATGAGCTTGGTATTCATCCATTTCCTGACAAGTCAAAGGGATCCAGGAATGTTTGATCTATAGATTGAAAATTAAAAAAAATCCTTGGGTTTATGCCAAGCCAGCTCCACCTAATATAGAAAACTCTAATACACATCTCGACAAATTTCTAAAAGTTTTAAAAATATAAGTTTCAATCACATTGGATTTTTCTAACGAGTATAATGGTCTGACTCTCAAGTTCTAATTACAAACGAGCTTTAAACTGTTCCTCACAGGTAAAGCTGTATAGCCACTAAATATATTGGTGATCAACCATCATAATATTCAAAACAATGGAGAAAAAAGTAAAATAAAATAGTAGAATGCTGTAAGAACTCCACATAAAATGTACAATTATTGGATTTATATACTCACAATATAGATGATAATAGTTTTACTCATCAATAACAAGAAAAAAGATTTCAGATTCTTACAACTTCTGGAATGGTATCAACAATTTTCTCCACAATAGGCTGAAGCAATGTTGGCTTGTAACAGGATGTCACTAAATTGACCATGATCTGTAACAATCCTGTGTCATAATCTCTGTAGGGACAAAGCAGATATGCATATCATGGCTACCAGGTCTGTATTATCTCACATTTGACCTCAACAGACATACCAAATATTCACACAAATTAAAGTAGATTCTAAATGTAAGTTGTGACTAAAGAATCTTTCATCTAAGAATGAGCACAATCTTCTTTCTGATACACTCCTATACTTCGATGTTATTTTGTTTTTCTGTCTTTTGTTCTTCCCAGTCAATCTAAGTTTGAGCATTAAATGTAAAAGTGTCAAAGAAGAACAATAGATTTAAATAAGCAATAGCTTTATTAAAAATAGGAGCCTAATTGTTTCTTCCCATACAAGATAGGTATTGGGACTCATGAAGAATAAAAATTAAGTCAATCAACCTTACAAGAATTTAATGAAATGGCCTTGCTTTTACCAAGCTATATAATTTCAAACAGTGGTAAACAAATTTACAATGGACTCTCTGAAACTGATAGGCACACTGTTGATGTTATGGCAGCTTCGGGCTCATTCTTCCAGCCACGAGTGAAGACATAAATTCATATAGCCTATCAGGCTATTCATTTATTTGTGATAATTAATGTGAAGGGGCGCTTCACATGGCAACAATGTAATTTCAATTTGGGCTGACCTTCCTTGTAATTCGCAATTTATATTTGTAATTATCTCTTGGTTGAGGCCGACTTGCTATGTGAAGAGTCACGTCTCCCCTATCCACTTTGTATTTATTGCCATTTGTTGCTTTCCATTTTGTTCAATTCATTCATTCACATTCACTCCATTGTATTCAAGTGCAAAGACATTCAAGGTGCGAATTGTCTCTAAGTCAGATCGGCATTTGTGTAGAAGGCAGAAATCTTCATTAGCAGTTTACATCACATAGATGCTGTGATTATATCAGTTTGTGGTGCCTTATCCTTGGCCTTCATTGTAAAGGATTCATCCTTGAGATTTAATATATATAAGAGATATATTGTTGCTAGGTTTTTCTCCCTCAAGAAGAGGGTTTTCCCAGGGTATCTGCTGTGTTATTATGTTTGATTTTGAATTAATTTTCTGTGCATCTAATCTGATCACTAGAACTAACACACACTACAAGTTTACTCATATACAATAATTACACCCAAACTCTAATAATATCTTAAAAGAAGCCCAAGAGGTTTATGACCCAACAAGTATTCCCAAGTCTGAATATATAAAAACCTCTCCTTGATAAAAAGAATATAATTCTGAAAATGCATCTGGTCAAACAATTTATGGTATCTAAGATATGAAACTGAATTGAGTGTAGATCAAAGGAAACAAAGATCTCTTTAAAAGCTTCTTTGTATTCTCTTTCTATTAGGTATTAGTTTGGATAAGACACACTTGCCAATTGCAATCATTCTCACTTGCCTGCTCCTAGCAGACAAGAAAAGCCATATTATCTAGAGATGAAACATTTAACCACCTTCCAAACCTGCACCCGAGCTGAATGTGTAACATAGTGGATACTCAAGAAACGGACATATACCAGCTTGGCCATCAATGGAGGAAACCCCTAAATCCCCATCCAATTGCATAACTAAAGCCATTTAGATGTAAATCTACTTCTAAATCTAGGTGTGGAAGCTCCATTAATAGTGTCATCCATGAAATAACAGCAAAGAGCAACTGTTAGAGTATAATGTTCATTAGGGGATCATACTTATTTATAAGTGGTCTTAATAATATTAATAAAGCTCTATTGTAATTATAAGGTTTAGCCTTATAATATAAAATAAGGCATTTGTCATATCAAGTTAGAGGTGATTTAAAAAGTGTCACTTTATAAATGTTAATTAATTTATTAATCAACTTAAATAACACTAGCAATCGCACCTTGGTGTGCAATGGGTACACCGAAGACGTGTGGAAGGTCAATTAGGGAAAAAAAATTGGGCTAATTTTTTTGCATACATGAGGTCAATTGGTTGGCCGACCATTTAGCAAATGATGTTTGTGCAACAAAGGTCTCAATTGAGAAGTGATAGCTTCAAATCAACTATGCACCCTCTTATAAGGATCCAAACATGACTGGAAAAAACCTGTGAATGAGAAAGATAATCATGTAGTCACATAGTGTTATCTCAAGAAATATTTTCTAACAAGTATTTGGAACTCTAGAAGACAAATCGGTAAGTACAAAGGTGTACATCTAAGTTTTAATTCAGCATGAAGATGGGAGAGTGAGAGAGATCATTATTAAACTGAATGACAAACAATCAGCACTTCAGAAAGTAAAAATTGCAGGGTTTGTTGTCTCATAGGTTATCTTTGGCCTTATGGACATTAAAAATCTTCTATTATATTCAACCAACAAGGTACTGAAAAACAAAAATCTGTATTGAATAGCATTTTATCATATTTATATTCATATATCACCAAGTTTAGGTCAATAGGTCTCAAAAAGTCCATTAAGCTATAATAGAGAAGACTAGAGTTAAAGGATCCTCGGTTGTGAAAAGATCAAGCAACTGCGAACTAAAGAAACGCTAATATAACATGAGAATAAAGCCAAAGAGGTGAACTTCAAACCATAAAAACGAAGTATAACTAAAAATAGTCTTATATGGAAAGGATCTCCCAAGGAAGCATTGAGATGACAAATAAGAAAGATGGGAGCAGCAATATCTGTTAGTTTTAGGATCAGATATAAATAAGCAGATTTAATTCAAATTCAAACAAATAGACACAGCATATGCCCTGGGAAAACCCTCCACTTGAGGGAGAAAAACCCAGCAACAATCTATCACTTATATATTGAATATCAACAACAATGATCTTTACAATGAGGCTGATTACAAGGCCACGCAACAGCACCAAAACTTGATGCAATATCTGAATATAATGTTGCCCTTCTTGAAGACAGAATTTCGGCCTCCTTACAACTTTGACCTGCTCTTTTATGGAAATCGCACTTCTCTATGAACTCGCACAATGAAGGATGAATGTGATAATGAATGAATGAGAATGACCAACCAGCAACGCATATATATACACAAGAGAGAGAAGGATCGCGTCTCTTCAAGACAAGGTCAGCCTCAATAAAATCGTGACTTCAAAGGTGGAGGATGAGAACAAGTCGGCCACATTTAATTATTTAACAATAATTAAATATTACATGATATACAAAGTGAAGCGCCTCTTCACCAATAGTTGCCTTGATAAATTAAATAGCCGATAGGCTACTCATTTAATTTATACAAATAAATCAGTGTTGGAAGTAGAAGCCCGCTGCTGCTATCATCAACAGTATCACCATGTGTCTAGCTTAGGTCACCACGAAAGGGCCAATGCAAAATACAGTGATGCCCATAATATGTCTAGGAATAAGATGGTCAAGATTAACAATACTCAAAGCAAGCCTGACACACATCCTAGAACCTTTCTTAACATCCACAACCAATGAGCCTCCATATATAATTTTACTACTTACAAACTAATAAAAAAATTGGTGTATAATTTTTAACTCCTGTATCTTGTTGGAAACCTTTGTGCCTTGCTTAGTTTTTCCATATATATGATTTTGTGTCTATGTCAGCTTCTCTTGACTTTTCTCAGCAAGATTCTTCAATGAATCGTCAGAACTAAGGACGTCATTGTATACCCTCCACCACCTTCCTCTTTCTCTACATTGGATTTGTGAATTTTTTGGTAAGTTTTCACAGCTTCATATGCAGAGCAATTGAACCAATCACAGCTTTCACCCGTATTTAACTCATCGTTTGCGCTTCCTTCCACATTCCCCTCACTACTTTTGTTAATCCAAATAAATTTCAGCAAAACAGGAAAAAGTAATGGAGTTGAGAACAAAGGAGAAATTGGAGGACAGGACTTTGTATTTCTACAAGACTTGAATTTAGCCTCACATTTTAAACCCAATTCAAAGGCATACCCTTAGCGATAGAATAATCTCTTGGTTTTGTGCCTATGTAATGTCCCTTTTCAATATGATCTTGTTTATTGGGTTTTAGCCTTTCACTAGCCCTCATAGGCTAACTCGGATGGTTAGAGGGTCCCGTTTGGGTACACATCGTGTGCTTTCTCCCTTTCGAGTGTGGGTTCAAGTTTGGCCTTTGTTAGACTCAGTTCTTCATACTTACTATTTAGAGTAAGTCACCATTTCAGGGGAGTCAGGGTTACCATATTTAGTAAGGCACTTGGACAGTCTCAGATGATGTTGACCTCTTAATCAGTTGGATGGGCGAAATATTAAATGTTTAATGAATAATTATCATTAAAGGTACTTTAATGATAATTAAATAATATAAAGTTAAATTATAAAGTCAAAAGTGTACTTTATTTCCGATGAGGCCATGACCGAATAAAATAGGAAACATGCAGCTGTTGTTCTTCACTTCCAGCCAAAAAAGCAACTCAATACTAGTTCGATTCTCCCTCTGCAGGCTGCCTTTTTGATAGCAGATGGTATAGAAACCCCTTATGCACCAAGAAAATGATGTAGTCTGACCCAAGGAGGGCTTATTTCTACAGCTGCTATTCAAACCCTTCAACAACCAATAAAATCTCCACCAGCACACCTATAGAAACCCTACGTACCAAGTTGAGATGGCACAACAGCAATAATTAACCTTCTTCAAGATATCTTTAATGCCCTTTAAAATCTGCAAGTAGATTAACTTTGAAAACCCTTTTGAAATCCCTTGAATACTGTAGCAGCACTGTAGCGGCACTATTCACGGGTACTGTAGCGATTTACTATACGTTTACTGTAGCGGGTACTGTAGCAGCCAACAATAAATAAATTCCACAATGCATTTGCAATGTCTTTTTAACCAGCAACCATATAGTCTTCAGATATTCAATAAATCTTCAACCCTAGATGAAATTCTTCACTTTAAAGCTCAAATAGAACACCTGGATGATGCCCTCAGAATGCCAAATTCAACAGGTATTGCACTGCTTCAAATGGCTGCAAACACTGAAGAAGTATCGTTCTCCAATGGCACGAGGATTGAAAACCCTTGGCTTCCACTCTCAGACAAAAACTTCATCAACAACAATCACAATCCAATGAATATCAAATAACCTCAAAGTGAAATATATATCCTCTCATGAGAAGTTCGAACTTCTCCAAAAAGGCAATTAATAACATTAAAAAATGTTATTTATTCGCATTCTTTTAATATTTCACTTAAAACTTAGGAGTTGGCCATTAATAATTTATTCATTAATTTGGCCCCCTTTTAATGACGTTTTGACCCTCAAGTTATAACTTTAAGTTATAACATTAAAATATAACCTTTTAATTAATTAATGTTATTTGAGCCAAATAACATTAATAATTTCTTAAATTCATCATGTTCTCAACACGCCATCTGAACTGGGGACTCATCTAATAATTCTCCATTCGATCACATGCCTTACTAAAAATAGTAAGGATCCCATTCTGTCCAAGTCCGACTTACTATAAATAGTAAGTTGAGCCAACTGAGTCCGGAAGCCTCGAGCGAAAGCCAAAGCTACAAGTTTCTGAACACTGGAGACGATACAATCCCCCAGAAGACCCTCTAACCAACCCCATTAGCCTACGAGAGTCAAATTATAGGCTAATCTCCTCTGACAACTGATGTCAACAAAAAGGGGACATTACAGGGTTTGGCAAAGTAAGAAGACAAACAAACAAACAAAATTAGCTTTGTGGGTCAGCCTAGGAGGATAAAAGAGTATGATTTTTAAGTTGAGAGCCAGACTTACCTAAGGGAGGTCGGCCTCCTTGAGAGGGAATAATAAATTATAAAGGTAATTTTGTCTTGGTCGGCCAGCATATGAGAAAGGTGAAAATCAAGTATAAATATAAGATCTTTTGGGCATTTCACATCATCATTCAGGCAATTCATTTTCAGCGGACTTCTTCTCCTTAGGAGCAGATATAGCATATACTTTAGGATGAAAACCCTATTGCATAAAAAGGAGTCAGACGAAAACCTAACTCACCTTGTGGAGGATTCATGACAGAGTCCTACTTGCACTTCATTGAAGATTTTTGGAGCAATTGGAGCGTTAATTCAAGATCAGATTTGAAGATCAGTGTTGGAGCAGCAATAGAAGATCATTGGTTGTCATTACACTGGGGTTTCACCCTAGGGTTTGATTGGAGCATAATTGGAAGGCGAATTGGGGGTTTGTTGAGCCTCTATTTGTCATCATTTTGGGTATGTAGAAGTTCATAATTTGGATAGTAATATTTCGGGCTATTTTGTTGTGTTAAGCCCTATATTTGACACACTTTCAAACTTAATATGTTTGAGTTATTACAACAGCATCATATTCAGAAAATCAGACTTTGTTCGTTGGATTGGGATGATTATATTGTATATTTTGGTTGGAGACTTTCATGTTTGATGTGGTTATCAATATAGAGTGCTTTTGGGTATGTTTATGAGTAACTTGAGCTATCCTTGTTTGCTGTAATTATTTGTTATCAAATCAGAAAATTAAAAGCATATATTCAGAAAATTAGGGTTTGGGTAGAATTTCATATTCAGAAAATTAGGGCAAAATTCAGAATTTAAAGGCAGATCCCATTGGGGATATTACAGTGGTATCAAAGCCTTGATCCTGCCAACCTGAGGTGTTAGCATTTGCATATCAGATTACAGAAGTTGGTTGATTTGTCAAATTTGGAACGATGGACGTGACCATGCTTCATGGATATGCCTCACCAACAATAGCTAAAGTCTATACCAGATTTAATAAATATTACTCTCTTCCCAAGAAAATCTGAGATGTTCTCACATTCAATCAATTTTTGGGTGAACCAGAAGGAGAAGACAGAAATTTTGAGAACAAAAGTTGTAAAAAAGGAAGAAGTACTTGTTTGTGACTTGCAGCCTACAAGTGAAGGGCACATGACACTTCAAGATGACTACAATATTGACGAAAAGTCCCTATTGAAGTTACAATGAAAAGCACATGAAGATTGAAGAAAATACCACCATGGAGATTGTCAAACCAGCCATGTTAGATCAGCTACAAGAAGGTATGAGTTTGTTTGATATTCCTCTAATTGAGCCTAGCATTGCTTCATCACCCTTATCTCATCTTGGCAAGGAATCAAATTGTGGCAAGCAATATGCAACTAGGTACAACTGTCCTTTAGGGGAGATGATCATTTACCTTGCTTCTGAACTTGTATTTGAAAAACCTCCATCGAACTGCATTGTCCATAACTTTGTATCCTCTGTCAGTCTCTTTTCAAAACAAGCAATGTTTTGGTCTTCAAATTCTATCTCTGACAGAGTCACATAATTACCAGGACCCATTCCAGGCTTTTTGTTTTGCTGGAACGGATGACTTGAGTAATGTGGGCTGAATCACAACCTACTCCTTTACAACCTTGAGAATTTGATCTAGTTATTCTGGATGATCCTGAAGATATTCTAGTTGAGAGATTTGTATCTTGGTCCTCATCATGGAAGCCACAATGTAAAAATTTGCTGAAGATTGATCTTGAGCAACTGTCATAGTGTTCTTCCATGAAGATCTAGGATTGGAAGTGGAAGGCACTTCTTTACCCTTTTCGTTTGATTTCCATCTTTCTTCTTCTTCTTTCTGTGCCTTGAAGTGTTGAGCATGTGTGAACACAAGCGATGAAACATTTTCATGATTCACCACAAGAGCGTACTAACAATATGCTTTTTGTTTTTGATTGATGGGTTCTTTTTCAAAGTATCCTGCAGCGGAGTCACCATCAAAGTTGTCCGTTTGTGGTAAGACAACGTTCGAACTTGGTGTTGGTACAAAACTAGAACTGGGAGCAGCTTTAGTGTATCCCATGATTTGGATCATCCTCAAATTCTCAGGACATGTGGATCCGGTATGTGCATCAATCTCATGGAAAGGACAAAATACTGCAGTATGTGCAACTTCAATCATTGGTCTTGATGGAGATGTTGGCAATCGTGGCTGAAAATTGTCTCTCTTTGGCTAGTACGGCTGTTGAACTAGAGATCTGATAGAATCTATTTTCATCAAGAAAGAAGTGATCATATTGTCCTCCAACTTGATGGTGTGTTCTTGCGCACTCTTCAACTCTATTTCTTTTGTCGTTTTCAGGAAGGCTATTTCTGATGGAAGAGCATTTATGAAACAGCTCATTAGAATGTTCGGTGATGGATCGAGTGTGGAAGAAAGTCTTGTAATAAGACGATTAAATCTTGCCACAAATTCCCTCATGTGTTCGTTGTGTTCCATCTTTGAATTTGCAAGTTGGGCGAACAACAAATGACTATCTTCAGCGGGCTTGAATCTCGCCAAAAACTTCTCACTCATAATTGCCCAGCTTGTGATAATGCCTGGCTCCAACTGATTGAACCAGTTAGCAACATTTCCCACAAGAGTCTCCACAAAGAGATGCACTGCGACGTCTTCATATGCCACGTGCAAGACAGCGCAAGCCGTTGTGAAAGCAGAAAAATGTTCATTTGGGTGTTGACTTCCATCACCATGAAATATGGGAAAGTGCTTTCTTGACCCTTTAGGTGACTCATGATTTACCTGAAAAGCCAAAGGTCCAATGTTATTACCCCAAAGGTCCAATGTTATTACCCCAAGGTAATGCGGGTGGACGTCGCTAATTTCTATCAGCATTGCCAACATTATTGTTGTTATCATCCATTCATTTTGTGTGGATCATGCAATAGGATGCCAAAGGGTCATTCCCGTGTCATAAAAGCATTAGCTTTACTTGAAGTTCTATGCCTCGTGCCCCGCGATGGGCGCCAAAAAACTATTGGTGTTTCAATTTGCACCTCTGGAGTGCATATTGGAAACAGACAGCTATGCACAGATTAACTGCTCTTCAAATTTGGAGGGGAAGCTCCCTCTTTGTTGATTATTGTTTTTTAAAAGAAACAACTAAACTAATGGCCAATCTTTTTGTTCTTAGCTTGAGAGCACAAGGTTTATAAAACTCTTCATGATGTAGCTTAGATTTTCTCTGGTTTTGCAAATCCAACTACAACTAAGCCTACGCTAGAACGCTTCTAATTTTTCAAGTAAATTCAAAGCAAGAGAAACTAGAAGTAAACAAGTATGATTTTCTAACACAAAAGCTCAAATAAACTTGCATCCAACATTTAGCCGGAGACCCATTGCACTTTCGGTTGTAAGCTGAAATAAAGATTACAGAAGCCAATTACTGAAAGAAATGAGACATTGGATCAAAGCACAAAGGCGTGAGATTTATTTCCTCAAAGCTTTCTTGAACAACAATAGTACATCTGGGACAGCAAATTGTATGATGAAACAAACACACAATAGACGATCAAACCAGCTTTATAACATGACATTAATCAATAAACTGAACAATAATTTGCAGCCACATGTAAGCATGCAATCTTGTTCTTACACAATGTGAACCAACACTGAATAGCAATATTGCAGGAGAAAGTGGCGCAGAAATTTGTTATCACAAGCAAAAGTTAAAATACAATGAGCAAGGTTGCTCTTATTTATAGAAGCTCAAAGGAGTAGGGAACAAAAAAATCTCCTTGAGTTAACATTTAGTCTTGCCAACATGCAAGATTTATTCCTATGTCTAAACAAAGAAAACTAGCAATTAATTGGAAAGACTACCTCAGTTAACTAGTCTAAAACTAAAACTAACTGGACTTGCCAACATGCAAGTCTTATTCATATGAGAGTCAACTGATAACTAACATCAATTAACTGAAACCTAACTAAAAGTTCCAACTCTACCAAAAGATATTCCCAAGGAAGAGATAAACATGCATGAAATCAGCAATTTGAACTCATGAGTGATGTTGAGTTGACTGTTGCCTTTGACTCTATCCTTGAAGAAAATCGTGGGATCTAACTAGCTATCTACTCCAAGCCATCTTGAGCAATCATATGCTCCAGGAAATTGTTGACTACATCTTCTTCAGTCACTTTGATACTATCCAAAATAATGGACTATTTGTTGAACATCTTATCTCTATTTGTGATCAATTCAGACATTCTTTGACTTGTGTTTCCTTTCAAATTCTTCATCTTTCCGCTAACCCTGACACCTTCGAGCGAATTGCTTATGGTCTTGACTCTGGATTTTCCCTTGGAAGAGGAAGGTAGTAAAGGATGTACAATTGGCAGCTCTAAAAATGGGACTACCTTCTGCATCCTCTTGCTGTCCAAGAAAAGCATACTAGTCTTGACAACTCGGATTAAGGCTACAAACAACTTTTGCCCATCTGCTGATTGAATTTTTCGTGTAGAAGGGTTCAAATGTTTGATGCATGCAATGACAAACTCGAGATCTGACACTAATGGGAATAGAAGTTGCCACCAACAATCCGAAGTGATCAAGATGCTTGATTGTAGTACTGTCTACGCCTTCCAAAGTGCTCAATTTAATCATTGGATGAACATGGCACAAGTTAGTGTCAAAAATTTTCAAGAAGTCATGAATCAAGACCGACTTGGTCTTGTATTCAATTGGATTGAATTGCATACTGAAAAAACTAGACTTTTGACTGTAAACTTGGATATGTTCAGACAAACTTCTAAAAAGGCTAAAAAAAGCTTCTTCAAAGATAGAATTTTGGAAAAAAATTTGAAAAGTGGGTTTTGTTGAGAATACTATGTTGATCAAACC
>VDFB02347252.1:0-106352 GCA_007258455.2 Sequoia sempervirens
GAAGGGCATAACATTGTAGCAGAAAGTGCCCCAAGGAGTGGTGAAGGCGGTTTTGTGTTGGTCTTCAGGTGCAATTCAAATCTGGTTGTACCCGGAGAAGCCATCCATAAGGGACAACATCTCATGTCCTACTGTCAAGTCAACCAACATGTCAATATTGGGTAGGGGGAAGTCGTCTTTGGGGCAAGCTTTGTTGAGATCCCTGAAGTCCGTACATATCCGAATGTCACCATTTGGTTTAGCTACTGGCACTATGTTGGAGATCCATTCAGAGTAGTCAATTGGTCTGATAAATCCTACCTCCAGTAACTTCTCTAATTCCTTCTTAACTAACAACGCGACTTGCGGATGCATCTTGCAGAGTTTTTGCTTGGCAGGTTGAGCGTCTGGGCGGATGTCCAGGTGATGAACCACCAAGGTGGGATCTAAGCCTGGCATGTCCGAGTATGACCAAGCAAAGTTAACAACTCCCTCCTGGAGTAGCTGTGCAAAGATCGGAAACTCTTGTTCGGAGAGTGACTTGGATATATAGGTGATCTTGGGATTTTCAGCAGTTCCCAAATTAATCTCTTGCGTTTCTTCAATCAGAACAGATGATCTAGTAGATAGCTGAGTTTCCATAAGGGGAAGATGAACATCTCCATCTTCTAGTGCCTCTTCGAGGTTTTTGCCATCAGATGTGTCCTTTATTTTTACTTTTTCAAGGTCACGAAGTGCCTCAGGGAGGTTTTCACTAGATGATTGTTTGTTATTTTTCTTATTCTTACTTTTGCGACTGGAGTGTTCATCCTCCCCCAATCCCATGAGGTTAACATAGGTATCCATAGATATACTGACAGGTGTGCTAGTTCGTAGGTCCCAATCAATGAGCTCAGGATGGCGAAGGGATAGGCTAATAGTGCAGATGGATAGGCATTCGAACATGGAGGATAGGTCGGCGTGATCGACGTCATCATATGCACGTATGATGGATTCTTCCTCAGGTATGTCTTCTAATGAGCCATTGTCCACAGCTACAGTATTGGAAGCATTAGATGATGTCTCGGGGCCTTTCTGCTTTCTGTCATACCCAATGCCCACATTTCTTGGTAGCGGAGAAGTATCAATGGGTTGTAACCGCCCTTGTTCTTGCTTTCCTAGGCCTCTGCCTTGATAGTTATGCTTTTCCACAAACTTTGTCGGCCAGGGGTATTTTTCTTGGAAGTATTCCTTGAGAGGAGTTTCCGGTTGAGGCTTTTCTCGATAAACCCATTGGCTTATGTCTTCTTCAGGCGCATCTGTCTTGATACTTGGGGATACAAAAGTGGTAGTAGGGATGTTTTTGCCACAGAAGGTGACAGTCTTGTCCTCTTTTGGGGTAGCATGGGAAGGTTGACCATACTTGTGTGGCAATGGTGGCATGGTCACTACATTAAGAGCAGTATGCATTTCATACTCGCCACACCCTTTGTCAATGATCTGGACTTTTGTGATAGTAGGATCAGTGGAGGATGGCATGGTTTTTACGGTGGATGGTGGATTGACAGGTGATGACTGAGATGCCCCCATTTCAACCCTAGGACAATAATGTAAATGGGGAAATGATGCCTCTAGAGTGCGGCAATATTCGAATGGTTGGGGGTCAGCATAGATGGTAACCTCTTGTCCATTGACTGGGAATTTGAGGCATTGATGGAAGGTGGAGGGAATGGATTACATAGCATGTAGCCATGGACGACCGAGGAGGAGGTTATATGGTAAGTCCAAATCAAGGACATGGCAGGTGATGTACTGAACTACCGGTCCCACTTGGACAGGAAGATTGATGATCCCTTCTGAATTTCTTTCTGCATTGTCATAAGCCTTGATTGTAATAATCTGGTTACTTAGGTTTGCTTGGGTATACCCCACCTGCTTTATGAATTTTAAAGTGCACAAGTTGAGGGCAGAGCCATTATCTACCAAGACCCTTTTTATTTTATGCCGAGCGACTATGACTTCAATATGTAAGGGGCGATTGTGATTAGCATCAATGTTGGGCATATCATCATGGCTGAAGTGTAGTTAATGAGATGAAGCTAGGTGTCCTACCAAGGCTTGAAACTGTGTAGGATCCATATTATTAGGCACATGGGTTTCCTGTAGGGCTCTATGAAGGATTTCTTGATACACGGGGGAAGACTTGAGTAAATCCAAGATGGAGATATGTGCAGGGGTCTTTCCCAAGTGATCAAGGATATTGTACTGGGAAGTTACAGGAGTCGGTTGGGCAGGTGCAGAGGCTGCAAGAATGGTGATGCGGGCTCGTCGTGTGGTAACAACACATTGAGAGTCTTTAGCTTTGACATGTATCATGGATACACGAGGTTCTACCTACTCAATGTAATGAATAATACCCTCGTAATTGAGGGGTACATTCTTGTAACTCACGTTATTTGTGCTGTTGTTTTGAGGATTACTGTTGGAAGTGCTCAGGCCTTGGTTATGGTTTGGGAAGGTGTTTTGATAAATCTGTAACTGAGCATTGGACGACGGAGCTTGGTTAGGATCAACCTTGATGTCACCTCGATCTATGAGATCCTGGACGTAGTTTTTCAGACCCTGACACTTATTCAAAGAGTGCCCTTTAATTTTGTGGAACTCACAATATTCATTTTCCCTAAACCATGTGGGCTTAGGTTTGGATTCATTGAGTGGCTTGGTGACAGGGTACGTGATCAGATAACTGATCTGCAATAGTTTGTTGAAGATGACACTCAAGGGTTCTCCTAGTTGAGCATACTGGCGTTTAGTGTTCCCTTGGTTATTTTGATTGGACTGTTGGGGAGGACGAGGCATCCCTTGCGATATAGATATGGCATTAGGCATGGATTGCTGTTGTTTCTGAGATGTGTTGGCCACGTGGACATGTTTAGTGTTAGTGACACCATCATTTACTGCATTCTTGTTCTTGTTCCAGAAACGTGGCTGTCGTTGAATGTCCTTTCCCTATCTTGGTTATATATTTTGATGTGCCCCTTGGCAACAAGGGCACGCTCGAGGATAGGTCCTTTCTCCACCACCTCCGCAAAAGTGGTGACACAGTGTAATCAGAAGTTGTGAGCCATGTCAGGATGGGAATTCTCCACGAAGAGGGTGACCATGTCCTTTTCTTTCAAAGGAGTTTTCATTCAGCTTGCCAGGGCACGCCACCTCTGGAGGTAGCTAGTAAAAGTTTCCCCTTCACGTTGTTTCTCCTTGAGAAGATCTAGGGTATCACTATCTTTCTCCAAGTTGAAGGAGAAGTAGGAGATAAACCTTTCTGACGAGTCCACAAAATATTATATAGATCCCTTGTCGAGGGTCATGAACCACCCTAGTGCATTGCTCCCCAGACTTCAGGGGAACAGACGCAAGAGATAGTTGTCATTGTGGATCACTTCTTGACACTGGGAGTAAAACTCCCGTAGGTGGGCCTTAGGATCTTTGTTCCCCTTATATTTGTCAAATTTTGGCATCTCAAAATGCTTGGGGAAGGGAATCAATGAGATGGAGGGATCATACGGATAGGGACATATATCTTCGAACTTGAACGATTGCTTGCTAGTCCCTGCTTGGAGATCCTTTAGTGTGGCTTTGATTTCTAGTATGTCTGCATTGGCCGATGTGTTAGATGGATATTGATGATAGGACGATTGTGGATTCTGAGAGGATGTTTGGGGATGGGTGTACGGATAATGAGGAGGTGGTACTTCCTGCTGATATGCCAAGGGACCTTGTTGATAAAAAGGCTGTTGTTGTGAGGTGGGATATTGATTGGTTGGGTAGTTGTGGGTGGCGTACTGTTGGGAAGTATGGAGAAAATGTTGCTGATTAGCTTGCGGATATTGGGGGTGTTGATATGACTATTGTGATGCCCCATAGGAGGGTTGTTGTTGATGTTGTTGCTGGTTGTAATAGTTGTAGTGATGAGGTGGTTGTTGATATTGTTGTTGATGCATAGGTGGCGGCTGTGATGGGTGAGATGGGATGCTATGTTGTGGTTGTGCTTGCGGGCATAAAATGGATGCAAGGAACAGAGATATGGTAGGGGCTGAAGGCCGAGGTTGGTTTCCTTGCGGTTGATGTTGTGATGGTTGTGTTGAAAATAGGGGATTGACCAATGGTTGTTGTTGAGGTGGGGGTGCGATTGAGATGTTGTGTGAGGGAGGTTGTTGGGACACGAATGACGATGGTGGAGGGATGTTAGATTGGGGCAGCTATTGAGGTACAAATGATGATGGTGGAGGAATATTGTATTGGGACGATGGTGGAGGATTGAATGACGATGGAGGAGGGATGTTGGATTGGGATGATGGTGGAGGGTTGAATGACGATGGAGGAGGGATGTTGGATTGGGGCGGCTATTGAGATAGGAATGACGATGGTGGAGGATTTTTAGCCCCAAGAGGTGGGGGTAAGGCAGTGAAGGGGTTGCCCCCAGTGTTGGCAGGAAGCGGGTTCGAGGGGGGTGGTGCCGGTAGCATTAATGGTTGCGGTTGCGGGACGTTTTGTGGCATGCCATAGGTGAAAGGATCATTGGAATCAACAGTTTGGGGGGCTCCCGTGACTGAGATGGTGGGATGTGTGGGATTGCCAACAGGATATAGGACAGCGTTGCTGAATTCAGGTTGATGCCAGCCTCCTATAGAAGGAACGTTGGGGACATACGAGCTACTGGGGATGTCATGTGCACCTTGGGGTACATTAGATATGGAGGTGCCATACTTGGATAAGTTGACACCTGACGACAACTTGACACCTTTGTCAATCAAGTGAGCCAAGATTTGGTCACCATGTCTTTCGAGAAGGCGCTCCGTCATTTGTGCATTAACTGGGTTGCTAAAGTGCTCCTCGAATGTGAGCTCAGGTTGGTCGGCCATGTTTTCCTCCCCAGGTGGTGACGTGTTTTGACCATCCACATTGGATTGCGATGAGGTGCCGTTGTGGGGATCGTGTGGGATATTAGCACCATAGTTCAGATCTGACGTGATGTTGACTGTGTTGGTGGGATTTTGTGGGTTGTTTGATTGGGCATTCAGGGCTTGTTGGTCGGCCATTTTCTTTGCTTGTGATCGAGTCTGAACGGGCATGCAAGATGATGAGGTAGATTAGAAACACCTTGATGAGGAGAGACTGATTTGATTTCGATGACAGATTAGGTGACGACGATTGATTAGGTCGACGTGGATTGGCTTGATGGAATTGGATTGGATTGATTGGTAGATGTTGGATTAACCTAGATTCTAGGTTTTGATCCAAATAGGTTTGATGATGCGAGGATCAGATCGATATGATGATTAGGATTAATGTGATGATAGATACGATGAAGACCGAGATCCGCAACCGAGCTTAAGAAGGATCCTTGGTAACACTAGGTATTGATTAAAAGGTGGATGTATGATAACGACACCGAATCCAACTTGAGATAGAAGCAGATTGATTGGGTCGACAAGGCTAACTGACCTAAGATGGATAGCGATCCTAAGCCAGCTATGATGATTGTGATTAGGGATGAATACCTAGGTCAACTTGGATGACGACTCCAATGGGTTTATATGGAATAACGAAGATCAGAGATGAAAGCGTGTTTAGGACGGATGGGGAGTGTTTCAAGATAGATGAATGGCTCTCGAAACAAGCAAAAGACTATTCAGGACAAATGACCCTTAGAATGAAGGGATGGGGGTTCAGAACAGACGTTCAGATGTTTGTTTTGGATGCTAGATGATCGTTTCGGTGTTCAAAATAGAGGGACAATGAATGCCAAATGATGGTATAGGATGGTCAAAGGGATAGGTCTGCCACTGCAAAAGGATAGGTCTGCCACTGCACTTGGATAGGTCCACCACTGAACTGGGACAGATCCGCCACTGAACTGGGACAAATCTGCCACTGAAATGGGACATATCTGCCACTGCACTAGGACAGATCCGCCATTGCACTAGGACAAATCCACCACTGCACTAGGACAGATCCGCCACTGAACTAGGAAAAATCCGCCACTGAACTAGGACAAATCCGCCACTACACTAGAATAGATCCACCACTGCACTAGGACAGATCCGCCACAGCACGAGGACAGATCCGCCACAGCACGAGGACAAGTTTGCTAAAAGATAAGGTTAAGTCCGCCAAAGGATAAGCTTAAGCTTGGTTTTTTGATGGATGGCAAAGGCAAAGGACCCAAATTGTAGCAATCATAAAAAGACTTGGCCAAATCGATAATCACTGGTTTTTGCACAAGAAAGACACTTCAAGCAGCACAACCCTAAAATTAGTAGAAATGGGTATGGTCAACAAAGTCTTCTACTCTAGGATGCACATGGTTTCTAAGGAGTCCTCGATATACACCCGGTACATGAGGCCCAAACCGTGAACACCAACCCGTTACAAGCATGAGTCGGGAACCTTAGCGAGATACTAGAGGCTCGGACCAACTCTTCACGTCATCCCGACGCTTCGCCAATTACAACGTGGTTGGATTGGGGTACAAATTTCGCTCTCCCCCTTTATATACCCCACTGGTACGCGTGGTTGGAATCATCCCTTGGGGTGATGAAATCCCCAAGCAGGTCCCACTAAGAAAGTGAAAAAGGGTGACTCAAAAGGACTTGGAAAGCTACGATTTCTCATCACCCAGGATCACAAAATGGCACAAGGGGATTGGATACGTCAAATAGCCTTCCCAAACATGCTAAGCAAGGTTTATTGACACCCCTTTAATTAAACTATGTTCCTCTTTTACCAAAAGACAATTCGGGAAAACTGGAAATTTTTACGTTCTGGAGGACAGGTCCGCCACTCTGTAAGGACAGATCCGCCACTCTGTCAGGACCAGTCCGCCACTCTGTCGGACAGGTCCGCCACTGCAGATAGGTCCGCCACCGAAGGACAAATCCGCTACTCTGTTAGGCCCAGTCCGCCACCGCTGGACAGATCTGCCACTCTGTTGGGCCCATTCCACCACCACTAGACAGATCTGCCACTCTGTTAGGCCCAGTCCGCCACCCTGCAACCTGGACCTTGAAAAATGCAAAAAATAGCAAACGTGAAGAAAATAGACCTGTTTGTGGGTCCCACCGGGCGTGCCAGAAATGTGATAGGTCGAATGTGAGTGTTAGAAATCAAGCAACAAGTTAAAAGAGTGCAAATAAACAACTTAAAACAACCTACACTTCAAGATTAGCCTAAGTTGGAAACAAAACAAGACAAAGCCACAAAATGGAACTTTATACCTTGTGTTGAGTCGATCCTTTGGTTGGCCTATCGATCTTTGATGTGTATGCTCCTTGGATGGCAAGTAGGGGATGTGAGATGCAAATGATGCTTGGAAACATGAAAATAGCTAAGTGTTGGTTGAGAAACAAAACTGCAAGAGTTTGGCTAGCACAAATGATCTCCCCAAAATGAGAGAAAAGAGGGGGTATTTATAGGATTTTTGGGAAATCCTAGGGGAAATGGGCGGTTGAGATTGATCCACCAAATATCAAGATGTAGGGCTAAGGTGAGTTGAGAACTCACAAGCCCTCACATCTTGACATGTGCATGTGAGATAGCCCTAAAAGGTGAAGTGGACATGAGGTGGAAGAAAGGACATAACATGGAGAGGGGTACAAAGTACCTTGGGATTGGACAAGATCTCCTCATAAAGGAGGTCCTTGTCCCCATGTGGAGTGAGGAGGACATGTGAGGAATTAAAATTCCTCAAATATTCTCATGGGGATGAGAGAAAGAAAGAATGAATAGAGGACATGTGGGGAGAAGTGAAGGAATTAAAAATTCCTTTTAGGTGCCTTGGGGGATTAAAAGGTGAATTAAAAATTCACATGGGGAAGGGGGATGCCTTGTCCAAAAGGAGAAAGCCTTTAATAAGGTTGACTCAAGGACATGTGCCATAAATAGGATGAGGATTAGGTTAGGCTAATCAAATGATTAAGGTTGTGCAAGTACTTAGTTAGATGGACTAATGACTGATTAGAGGCAAGTGGGAAATTATGGAGGATGTGACCTTAATGATGATTAAGGGTGTGCACATGCTAACCCTGGTTAATTAGAAGAAGATAAAAATAATTAAAATGGATTAGGGACCAACTTGCAAAAGTTGGAGGATGTGACCATGAGAGAGAAAAGATGAATTAAAAAATGAATTTTAATTCAAAAGGGGAATATGACTAGATTAAATAAAAGGGCATATTTATTTAATTTAGAGGAGGAAGAGGGGCAAAGTATTAAATTAAATACTTTAGGACTTTTGTGCAAGATGCAAGGTATTAATTAAACAATTGGCTTAATTAATATTGACAGAGGGGATGAGCAACCGGATGAATAGGGAGACACGTTTGATCATGTGGAAGTGATCAAAATTGGTTGTCTACAGGTACAGTATGAGGATAGACACAAGTTTTCCTTCACCACAAAATGGGGTACCTTTTCCTATAGAAGAATGCCTTTTGGATTAATCAATGCAGGGGCCACCTTTAAGAGGGCCATGGACAATTCCTTCAAGGATATTATTGGTAAGTGTATCATCATATACATGGATGATTTGACTATTTTTTAAAGAAAAGAGGTGATCACATTTCAAATTTATGCAAGGTATTCTAGAGATGCCGAGAATTTGGTATTTCACTCAACCCTAAGAAATGAATCTTTGGAGTAACTGAGGGGAAGTTACTGGGCCATGTTATTTTAGAAAAGGGCACATCCATTGATCCCAAATGAATAGAAGCTATATTGAAAATCCAACCTCCAACTAGTAAGAAGGAAATGAAATCTTTCTTCGGGAAAATTAACTTCATTAGGAAATTTATTACTGGGTTTGCAGAGATAGTTAAACCTTTGAATGCCATGCTAAAACATGATGCAAAAGTTGAATGAAATGCTGAAGCAAAGAAGGCTTTTGCAGAGATCAAGAGGGAAATAGTTGGTGCCCCGGTGTTGGTGAGTCCAGATTATTCCAATCCATTTTACATATACTCATTTTCATTTGATCATTCTTGTGCTGGCATGTTGACTCAAAAATATGATCAAGGAAATGAAAACCCTATAGCCTTTATGAGTGCTCCATTAAAAGATGCAAAATTAAAGTACCCCAGTATGGAAAAACAAGCTTATGCGCTGGTCAGAGGTGTGAAGAAGTTCTAACACTACATCCTGAGAAAAAAATTCTTTGCAATAGTGCCAAAACCTATAGTCAAACTTCTGTTGATGCAGAGTGAGTTGGGGGAATGAAGGGTGAAATGGGTTAAAATGCTACAGGAGTATGACATCAAAATACAACCTATGAAACTTGTGAGAGGGATAGGATTTACTAAGACTATGGCTGAAATTGGTCTTGATATCATAGCCCAATAGTACCACCTTCAAGATGTCTCTCCTAATGAATGGTATGATGATATTGTCTATTACTTATTGAATCAAAAATGTCCTGCTCATCTTAGCATGATCCAACGGAGAGTCTTACGCTTAAAGAGTGACAACTATATATTGCAAGGGGCTATCTTGTATAAGAAGAACCATGAGGGAATCTACCTTCACTGTCTTGGGAAAGAAGAGGTTGCACAGGTGATGACAAAATTTCATGATAAGTGTGGTATAGGCCATGGTTCTAGACTAGCTACTGCACACTAAATCTTAAGGGAAAGATATTATTGGATGACTCTATTTAAGTACGCACACAATCATGTAAGAACCTGCCATGTGTGTCAAACTGCAACTAGCAAGAACAAGCATTCAACACTTCCACTATAATCGATAATTGAGGTAAAACCATTCACATAGTGTGGATTGTAATTCATTGGTCCAATTAACCCACCTTCCTCTGCAGGCCACAGGTACATTCTTACTGTAACTAATTATTTTACTAGATGGACTAAATCCCTTGCCTGTAAGCAATGTACTTTTGAAGTAGTGATCAATTTTTTGGAATCAAGTATGATCAATCATTTTGGTTGTCCAAATGCTTTATTCTATGATAATGGTCCTGTGTTTGCTTCATTAAAGTTTTCGGGATGAGAATTTGATCATGGTATCATTATTAAGTTTGCTTGTAACTATTACCCACAAGGAAATGGTTTGGTTGAATCTACAAACAAGAACCTTTTAACAATCATCCACAAACTATTAGGGATAAATCCCAAATATTGACACACCTAGCTTAGATATTCTCTTTGGGTAGATCGTACTAGACAAAAAGCCTCTCTAGGAACTTCTCATTATCACCTCATGTATGGTCTTGAACTAGTATTTCCAATCCAACTGAAAATCCCCACCTTGCAATTCATTAATGATTACTATTATGAAGGGGATAGACATGAGGTTTGTTTGGCTGAGCTTCTACAACTTGAAGAGAAGAGAGATGAAGCATTAGAGAAATTTGCTAAACACCAAGGGTTTTCAAGAGATGCTTTGATCGAAAAGCCAAGGTGAAAGCATTCAAAATATCTGTTCTAGTCTTATATTGGGAAAAAGCACATGACAAAAGGGGAGAACATGGAAAATTTGATAAGCTTTGTCTTGGCCCCTTTCAAATCTCAGAGATATTGGGAGATAATGCTTTCTGTTTGAAGACCCTCACTAGAGAGGATGTCCCATTTCCTGTCAATGGGTAGTATTTGAAGCATTACTTCCTGGCCTGAGTTGTTTCCAGCTCTCCCTTGTAAATAGTTAGTTTAGGTTTGGGTTTTCCTTTTACTTTTGCTTTCGTTTTCTACTTTGGTTGGTTTGGTTTGTGTTGATGCCAAAATTTAGCAAGGTAACAAATTTTATGGGAAACTTAGTTAATGTGGGACCAATTGCACTAAATTGAGTAACCTATGGGTTTTTAAAGATGTTGGATTCTTCTATATTTGGGGGGTTATGGAATAGGAAAAGGAAGGAGATATAAAAAATAAAAATCTAACTAAGGCGATGTGTCAAGATTTAGATGTAAGGCATGGTAAATCTATCTTTTGGATGCGATTTAAGGGCCCATTCAACAATCTACTATGTCCTAGAATAACATAAATCAAAGATGAAAACTTGAATAATTCATTCAATGACACAAAATAATTCTCGCACACATTTACTGAAAAGAAGAGTCAAAGACATGATCTGAACCAACAAATTCATATTAAATCATAGAAGTTTTACAAATAAACAATCCAAGACAACAATTGCACATTATAATGCTTTATCAAATAGCTTAAGAAAAAACAAAGGCCAAACAATGACATAGTCTGAAAGTCTTATACAATAATCTAAAAGCCATAGGCCTGATGTTTTTTCCCTATTTTTTTGTATCTTTCAAACTCATTTTCAGAAGGAAGAAGTAGTATATATAGCTAAAAATCCCACCGCCTGGCAACCCAGTAACAGAAAAGATCTCTTATCATGAGCAATGATGCCTGCAACAATGATTTCCTTCAGTCATTACAACAAATAAGATTCAGACCATGGAACATAGTTGCTTCTTGAACAGATGCATCCCCTCTAAATGATAGCAGTGGTCCCAAAAAACTCCCATGCAAACAGGGCCCATTTGTTGATTCCTCATCCTTGCATTGAAAAACTATGAGGTAAAGACATGTGGAGCAATCTTTACCATCAGTGCCGACTGTGGGGTATGCCAAAAAGTGTATGCGAACCAAAGTTACGTGGCACACGGATGGGAACTGATTGAAAAGTGAAGGGAAACAACCCTTAAGTGCCCATGGTGAGAACATGTGGAAGCAAGGCGGAAGTTGGTAGGAGAGTGAAGGAAGGATTCCCTGCGGTGAGCACCTGGCAGACATGTGGTAGCAATGGATGAAGTTCAAAAAGATGAGGCATGAACCAGTACTTAGTGGAAACAAAAACCACTGGGAGGGAGCTCAAGTAATTTAACATTCACAACTTTTGGTGATTACCAGGGGAATTTTTCCTGTGAAACGAGGAACCCAATTTTTTTTTGGCTTGCAGACCAGAGTCCCATCTATTGGATGATGGAGTTAAAGCTTAGAGAGAGTGGCCTGCAAAGGTAGCCAGTCAACCTTAGATGGTGTCAATATGTCGTGTAGATTCTCTCGCACTCTACTCAGATCAATCATTTCTTTGTAAGGCAATGTCATAGATATACTGGCCCCAGACTCAAGTTGGAAGAGCAATTGCGCAATTGGGTGAGTGATGCCTTCAATATCTTCTACAGTAGGGGGTTGATTGAAGCTCTAGAAAGTGTATGTGTCATGTTGCTTCTCTCCTATCTTTTCCACAATCTACTCTACAGTAGCCACTGAGTCATTGGAAAGAAATGTGGAGGATAAACCCATCTGGGTTAGCTGAGAGAACCTAGCTCGCATGCTATTCATGGTTCAATTCAGTTTAGCAGCACACTCGCTAGCATGGAGGATGGTTGTGTGGTAGTGGATAAACTTTTTCGTTGTTTTTGCAGTGGCCTTTTGATCCTCGATTCCTGTGTTTTCTAAGTCCTCGTCTGAGACCATGTATAACTTATCTAACAATTTTTTCACCTCAAGAACCTTCTCCGCAATGATTTGTGGGAACCGCTCAATTGCTCCACAAACTTCCCTGCCTAAACTTGTTGCCTCCACCATAAATTGGAGCGTCGGTTGAAGAGTCAAGTAGAATGCCTTGACTTTTTCCCACAATGAAATGTATAATTTTTGAGCCATTGGAAGGAGGTCTAACTGGGCAGCAGGGGGTTGGGGAAGACTCTTTAGAAGGGAAATCTCCGCATCCCTTGAGCCAACATCTTGTGTTAGTTTTGCGATCCTTGTGCTTGTGGCCGCTAGTTGTCCCTAGATGTTTCTCAATTTTGTGGACCAATTTTCCTCGGCCCGGTTTTTGTTTGTTGATTCCTCCTCAAGGGAAAGCTTCATCTCCTGGAGTTCCTTCTCCAATTAAGCCTTTCAAACCTCAAATTCTGCATCCTTCTGCTGCATTTTTTGCTTGAATTGAGTGCATTGATGTTCAAACTCTTCACTTTTTTGTTGCATCTCCTACTCCACCTGAGCCAACTAGTCTTGATATTCTTGGTTCTTCTACTGAAGGTCAGTGACCAAGTTGGGATCATAGGATTGGAACTTTGCAAGTTCCTCTTAGAGTTTAGCCTGCTCTTCTTGCACTTTCTCTAATAAGCACACATTTTTTGCATCCTTTGCCTTTTCCCTTGCCATTAGGACCTCAATCCTATCCTTGACAAGTTTTAGCTCTTCTTCTTTCTTCTTTAGCTAGCGATCGGACTTGAGGAAGTCAGTGGTCACCACCCGCTATGTTTCTTCCATGAGCTTAACTTTTTCTTATGGCTAGGCTACACTAAGATCAAGTCCCATGGAATACATGTTGTAATCATTGGGGCATTTCCCCCTATGGTTTGATGACGGTCAGATACATGGTTGCAAAATGCAGCGATTGTTGAGCCTCAGTGAAAATAGTTTGCACCTTTGGCTCGGTCGACCTCTTTGCATCCTTGGCCCTTTGCTTCTAGATTCTGATAGCTTGCGCTTCCTTTGTTTTATCACCTTGCGCTAGAAATTGGGCTGGTGAATGAACTAGCTTGCCTACGAAAGGTGCACTGGGAGGAAGGGTGAAAGGGAACGAGAGGGTAGTGGTTCTAAATGTTTTCTTCCTTGGAAGATTGACTGTTTGTGGGGAGAAAGGAGGAATATGCCACAACCCAGTTTGCAAACCAGCAGGAGGACTCATGGGAAGCGATGACAGTAGTGGAGTCATGGTGGATTCCATCTGCTAAGCAGACTGAGTTGGGCCCAATATAGTAGTAGTAGGAGGGGTATCAATGTTGAGCACGGATTTAGAAAGTGAAGTGATAGCGGATTCAAATTGGGTAGTGGCGAAAGGTGAAAGGCTCTGCAGAAGAGTCAAGACAAATGGTCTCACCTGGGAGAACTGGGAGAAACCTCCTGCGATCATTGTAGCAAAAGTGGAAAAATAAGGGCTGACAGTTTAAGTGGTGGGCGACACAGAGGAGGTAGGAGGAACCAAAGAATGTGAAGCAAGAGAAGAGGAAGTGAAAGTTACCTGCGGTGCGGATGACTGCGATCCTTGGCTCATTGCTAGCTCCATGACTATTACGGGCTCCAGACTCATTAGGGCTCCTGTGAACCCTCTTCTTCAACTGCATCCATTCATTGCCTCTTGTTGGGTGGTGAGTCTTCCACCTGTATGGTCTTCGACTGTTGCTGCTAGGTTGTTTTTGACCTTTTTGCAGTCTAGGTGGATGTATGCACAAATCCTGGTTGCTTCATCACATTTTCTCTTTGCTACACTGGGGTCGTTTGTACTTCACTTTCCTTCTCCTTTCCCTTCTTTGTATGTGTTTCATACTCCTTCGGGTTGACATCTTCTTCATTGTTCACATTGAAATCAGCATGTGCATCGTCCCATAATTTATCGAATCTTTCATCCATCTCTATGCTCTGGTAAGGAGCATCAAGGCATTGGATTTCTTGTCGGTAGATCCAGGAATCTCTAATTCTTTCCTATTTAGCGCTTCTCATTATACTTTTCTAACCAGAGGTAGAATTGAAGCCATGGTGGCCTGCTATCATCAATAGGAATATAGGCCAGGTCCACCAACAGATCGTCATGCTCCTCCATCGAACTCCACCGCTTTTCCCAATATAGCTAGGGGATGTGGGTTACCTTGATGAATTTGTTACCTAAGTCATCAGAGGGGTTGTACTGCCACTTGTCGTAGATCATTACTAACCCTAGATGAGCCAGCTTTTCCTCCAATAGCTTATGTGACTGCTTTTTTGCCATTACCATCCATTTGAAGGTTAGTGGGAATTTGGAAAATTCTCTCTTGCCCCTTCCTCCACAAAATTTATAATTAATAATGGACATATGTCAGAACATCTCAAGGGCCAATACCCTATGTGTGACACACTCTAGGAGATGGAATGGCTCATTGGTAAAGTCGTGCATGCGGATGAATGTTAAATCCCTCCCAAGGAACAAGTCGCATTTAGGAGTGAAGCTCTGCATCCACTTCATTCGATTGGAAAAAAGATGATAGAGACAACCATTCTTATTGAAGTCTCACAAAATTGGAGTTAATAAAAACTATGAAAATGCATAATAGTCACGTGTTGTGGAAAGGAGGGGAGTCCATACAAAAACTGGCTTTCTGGCTCCCTGCTTAGTAAAAATGGATAACATCTTTTTACTAAAAAAGTCAGGGTTCTGGTATAAGAACATATGAGCAAGTAAAGAAGGAAACCTAAACTTGCGCTGCATCTTGTACTCCCATATTTGGCTCATCATTTCACAGTAAATGACTCCTACGAAGTCATACTAGAACAAGGAATTTTACCTACGTAGCTAAAAACCCAAACCCAGCTGAAATTCCTCCACCCATTTGTCTTTGTCCAAACCGCAAACAAACGCCATCATAAAGAGTGCATCTTGTATATCTTTCTTGAAGGTGTTGTGCACAACTGGAATTTGTGGTAGCTCATTGCAAAATTTATGAGGCCTATGCGTTTCCACATTATAAAAGTCTAAAGCTTTGCCTCTGCCTTTCCAAAAGGCACTCTCACTTTCTGGAGTAAATGTCTCCATTTTGTCCACTTTAGAGTGTCTCACTGGGATACACAACATGCTCCAGATAGCGTCTTCATTGATGTTGACTTTTAGCAACCGACCTTCGATGGTGTTGGTATCTGGGTTAAAATGTTCAATGGCCTCGTGAACAAGTTCTGGGCAGTAGTGTACAAAGGGGACCATATATGGCAGAAGACCATTGAACCATAGCTTATATGCCATTTTCTATACTTTATCAGCCTTTTTCATTCTTTTGAAAGCTCATTCCCTAAGATTCTTAGGGTTCTTCACAAGGATAGGATCATGGATATTATCCCATTCCTCCTTTATTTGGCTTTGGTCCCTATAAGTTTTGGGCTTGTCCAGGGCCCCTATGTGAATCCATTCTAGTTTTTCTAGTATCCCAAGCGACATGTAAGAGGTGTCATCAAATATATTGATGATTGGTGCTACTATCATGTAGTCGTATAAGATTTGGGTTGCCTCAACCTGTGCCTCCATCTAAGAACTTCCAGCCATTTCAGGGTATTGTAAATTTTTCAGCTACATTAAATTTCTCTATAATTCACTTCGGCTTTGTCTATATTCAATTTTTTTTTCTTTGGGTAGCCTGCTCAAAAATCTCTCACAATGTTAGTTTCTTGCATGCAATACTTAGCTATTTCTTTTCTTTGGGTAGCCAACAATGCTCACCTTTTAGCATTAAATTTGGCATGTATCACCAACTCTTTTTCTTGTGTGAAATGAATTACTTGCCATTTTGAAATGACCATAATTCATAATGACGATTTGGTAGTCATGTTGTATAGCACAATTTCCTTGGAACTTGAGCTAAAAATTTGAAGGCAGTTTAGGCTTTTGCATGCCTGGGCAATTAATATCCCAAAGAAAATAATTAGGCTAAAGACACAAAAATTACTTGAAAATATTTGCGTTCCTCTTTAAAATTTGAGAAGTGCTTGCAGAATGACACATCGACATTTGGCCGTATAGATGATCGTCGATGACTGCCACTAGCTTATGCTAATTAATTAGCTCTTATTTATCTTACACACAACAAACTATACCTAGTAGATGCAACTAGGTGGGAATTTGAGCAAGCTTCAGTGAGATTTTTGAGTTAGTACTTGATTTGCATCATGCTTATGGCATGTGAATTACCATGCTTATCTTGGCTATTTCTATAAATAGGCGCTTAGGCAATAGCAAAATCACACTTAGCAATTTGAGCATAATTGGTAATAGGCAGTTGGCTTAGAATTTAGCGTTAGGCAGTTGAGTAGAATTTTCATAGAGCTAGGCTTAGAAAATTGGCGAGTTTAGCACCATGAATGCTCCCATCAGGCTAGTTTGTAACAAGTCTCAGATGACATTCCTAGGGGAAATCTCAAATAGGTGTCTTAAAAGAATGACCAAGAATAAAAATTCATTGTCCATTATAGCAATGAAGTGGGTTATGGGGAGGGACTGTATTGAATACAAAGACAAGTACAAAGTTAATACCAATGTATGCTCTCACTTCATCGCGTCTATGCTTGACATCCAGGTTCCCAAGCCGTTGATTCTTATCCTGGTGCTTGAAGTACTTTCGAAGAAGTACTTAGGTGGCCTCAGAGAGGTGGTGGTGAATACTACGTTTTCTTTGGGCCTACCAACGACGAGTGACCTTAGAAAGTATATTGAAGAAGACGTAGTAGTGCCATGGGTACCGTTCCTGAGCGGGTTCTGCATCCAGTCACATGAAGAGTATCATCAAAGGGTGACCCGTGCTTGCCACTTCTTGTTTCACTGCTACAATGTGGTGCCCTTCTACAACGTTGAATGGTACACTGACTTTAGGAACCTGGTGTTCCCTCTGTCGCTCATCATTGCTCCTAAGGATGTTGTTGTTGGTCCTGTTGATGTTCCTGCTGATGACGTTATTCCAGATGCTATTTTTGATGCCTCCATTGCCCCTGCCCAAGACTAAATTTTTTTTATGTTTTTAAGAAATCATCACTTTGTTAATCCGTTTTTGTATATACGCCTAGAAAAAGGCCTCTATCATATATAGATATGAAGTTGTATTATATATAAATATAATTTTAAACATATAGCCTTAGAGCCATTTTGAAAATGTACTTGTCAAAGCATATATATATAATGAATATACTGCTTATACTAAACTTCTCGTCTCTTTTTCTTGTGGTTCTGTAATATGGGCTCTCTTTTCTTTTTTTGCACATATGTGTTCCATGCAATTTTGCATATGGGTGTCGTTTAAATTTTTCGCTTCATGGGTTGTTTTTATTTTCATGCTTCATGCAATAGTGGGTTAAATATATTTTCTTGCTTCCTCACGCTGTGGAATTTAATGAAGGACTGACTGGCAAAAAACACAAAGGAAAATAATTACACTACTTACATATTTACATTGGCAGCATAATTGGGAAGCTTAATTGAATAGTTTTAGGTGGATTCCATTAATAGGAATCCCCAAAGCTTTTTGCTCCATGTTTTCTAATTTGAATGCATTGTGTTGCTTGCTTTGAATTATCTTGAAAGGGTCTTCCCACAGACTGTCAAATTTTCTATGTTGGCCTGAATTTGTAGCCCTTTCATTGAATTTTAATACTAGGTCCCCATATTTTAGACCTTGGTCTGAGACTTTCTTGTTGAACCATCTCTTAACCACCTATTGGTGGTTGGACATGGCTATCAGTGCCTTTTCCATTTTTTCTTGTACTTCCAACAACTTGGTCAATCAAACTTCCATGGCACTATTTTATTCTACCTCAAGAGATTTGAGCAATTGCAGCACCAAAATCTCCATAGAGATAGGAAATAATGCTTATTTCCCATACACTAGCTCGTACGACGAAGTATTAAGGAATTTCTTGGGAGTTATGCAGTTTGCCCAGAGCGTTGCTCGAAGGTTTTTGTGCCATTCTCTTTGGTGTTTCAACCTGATTCTTTTGATGAGTCAAACTAAATTTTTGTTAGTCGACTCAACCAGGCCATTCCCCTGTAGGTAGTAATTTGATGACGTTTTCAAGAATATGCCATGCACAAGTGTGAATTGACATACCTTAGAGCCTAGGAAATCCTTGGCATTGTTGGAGATGATGGTTTTAGGTGGGCCAAATCTCAACACCAGTTCTTCAAGGAAGTACACAATCTCTACCTCTGTCACATTCTTGAGGGGCATGGCCTCAGTCCATCTGGTGAAGTAGTTTGTTGCCGTTAGAATCCATTTGTATCCCATGCTAGAGGTGGGATTGATCATTCTGATGAAATCAAGGCCCCATTGTGTGAATGGCTCATCAACCATGATCGGATTGAGAGGCATTGCAAAGCTTTTTCTTCTTCCTACGAAGAATTGGCATTCCTTGTAGGATTTTAGCAAGGAGTATGAGTCATTGAATAGTGTAGGCCAGAAGTACCCAACACACATGATTTTGATGGTAGTGGTCTTCGCGAAGAAGTGCCTGCCCGTGGGACTGTTGTGGAAAGTGTCAAGAATTCTTTTCACTTACCCCATGGTGACACACCGCAATAGAATGTTGTTGAAGATTTTTTTGAAAAGGATCCCTTTGATGATTGCATATCCACTGTTATGTAGTTTGTAGAATCTTCTCTTTTGAGAAGGAAGGCTTGGCAGATATTTTCCTGTGTGCATGAACCTTACTCTGTCCGTCAGCCAACAACCTTTAGATTTGGACTCATTTGTTAGAACCAACTCTGGTTGCTCTTCTTCGGCTGTCATTTCTTTGTTGTGTGCCAGATATTTACATAGTCCTCTTTCTCAAATGATCTTTGTAGGCTTGACCTTAATGTCATATTCAAGGATCTTAGTGATCCAATTGGCCCTTTTTTTAGTGATCTCTCATTCCATGATGTACTCGCGCACACTGGAATGCACAACATAAACAATCACCTTATTGTAAGATATGAGGTGTCAGAACTTCTTGAGTCCCTTAACAATCACAAACGCTTGTAGCCTCTCGACAAAGTTGTAGTTTTTCTCATATTTCTTTAAGGTTCGGGAGTGAAATGCTATCAGATTTTATCCCTTTCCTTTATCATCTTTTTGAGTTAAGATAGTAGCAATGCTTGACTTGTTGCTAAATACATAGATTATGAAGTCCTTTGATAGGTTTGGATTGACTAGCATAGGAGCTGAGGAAATAGCATCCTTAACCTTCTCAAAGGCTTCCCTAGCTTCTTTAGTCCATTTGAATAATTGATCTTTTTTTTATTCAAGGGGTAAACGCTTTTGACTGAAGCTATGAACTGGATACAACCATTCAACAATACCACCCCAACGGGGTTTGAACCTTGGTGGCAAGAACAACAATTCCACCTATAAACCATCACACCATGCTAATACCGGCAATAATTGATCTTTTTTTTTATCATAAGGGTGATTGGTCTAATTATTCCTACAGAATATGAAATGAACTTTCTCACAAAGTTAACCTTCCCCAGAAAAGATTGGACTCCTTTCTTGTTGACCGGTAGGGGAAGCTCTTTGATTACTTTCACTCGCTTGGGCTCAATTGCAATTCCTTCTTTGGACACTACATGTCCCAATAACTTGCCTTGCAGTACTCTGAAGACACATTTTTTTGGGTTCAGGGTACCCCAAACTCCTGAAATTTTTTGAAAACCATCCCAAGGTGATCGAAGTGATCACCCTTATGTTTGGAGAATATAGTCAGATCATCCAAATAGATTAGGGTAATCTTGTTGATCAATATGCTAAAAGCAATATCCATCATCTGCTAGAAAGTGGCTCCTGCATTTGAGAGGCCAAAAGGAATTTTAGCATATGCGAACATTCCCCACTTGGTAGTGAACGATGTTTTGTGTCGGTCCTCCACTTTGACCAAGATCTGATTTTAATCGAAGAAGCTATCTAGCAGAGAAAACATTTCTGATCCTACCACTATTTGCATGATTGAATCCATAGAACGTATTTGGGTAGTGATCCTTTAGGGATGCTCTATTCAGGTCTCAAAAGTCAACACATAGGCGAATGTCTCCATTCTTCTTTAAGACTGGAACCAGGTTGGATACCCATGTGATGTGCTTGATCGAGAAGACAATATGAGACTAAATTAGCTTGGTCAGTTCTTGCGCCATTAGTGCCTCAATCTTTGGATTCACTGGCCTTTGCTTTTGGGTGATGGGTTTTGCACCTTCCATTAGCTCTGTTGTATGTTGGATGATGTCGAGATTGTATCCCTTAAGGTCATCATATTACAAGGCCACTACTCCTTGATACTTCTCACAAAAGTTGATGAGCCTTTCTTTATCATGATGTGAAACATCTTTCTCGAATTTGATATTTCTTCCATCTCTGACTTGAAGGTCCACATAATCACTTTTGTCTGCTACAAACTTCCTCTTATCATTCCTTGCATCATCACAATCGAACAGGTTTTTGAGAGTGACTAGTACCTTCAAAATCTTGTTGGAACTTAGTTGAATGATTTTTTGTCGTAGGCCTAGGAAATATTTGGTTGGAGTTGGTTGGAAAACTCTCTCGACTATTGGATGAATGAGGCGATGTGTTCATCACTGTCAAACACTTTCCAAATCTGATCATTATTTGGAATTATCGGTCAGACTATCACTCGTACAAAGTGTTTGTTATGAATTAGGTTAGAGGCAGCGTCAAACTAAGATCTGATTGTGGCTATGTGGTCCGCATCAACATTTTGTTCTCAGGGCACTATCTAGATGTTGAAGGCTTCAAAACCCTCAATCAAGTCCCAGACTCTATGTCTATAGGATCACATGCGAACATTATTTGTAGTAGAGACCCCTTAGAATTGGTTGACTACTAGTTCAGAATCTCTGAACACCATTAATTGTTTGATGTCCATTCTCTCTGCAAGGCTTAGACCTTGCACTAGGCCTTCATATTCAACTTCATTATTTGAACAAGAAAACTAGAAGCAGAAGGACTAGAGTATCTTTTCATTGTGTGGGGATATCAAACATATCCCAACTCCTACACCAACTTTGCATCTCGCTCCATCAAAATGCAGCATCCATAGCTCTGAGGCTTGATCACTTTTGGATTTCTTCATGACATTTAGAATCTCTTGGTTTTCATCATAGATGACATAGGTACTTAACCTAGTAGCATGATAGTTTCCAAAAGGATCAGTGTTTACGTATTTTCTCAAGAGGACCTCTTCTGAATATGTTCAGTCTTTGATTACCTTTTCATCCTCCAGTAGCTTAGTGCAATATATTTCCTCCTTGGTGAAAGAGGTATGGGCAGCCTCAAAGTTGATCATGGCCTCATTGGCCACATGTTTTGAATGAAGAGCCTCAAACACTATTTTCATTTTAGCTCTGTGCTTGGTCTTGAGGATCAAGTGTGACCAGTCCAAAGAAAAATATCCACCTATCTTTGAAGTGAATTCCTAAGATAGGCATAAGCCAAACATAGGGGGAACGTCTATGATCACAATATCTTGAGAAACTATGATACTAGGGCAGGAGAATAGAGTCAAGGGAAGGTCTTTGATGACACCTACAATTTTGATTTTGTTCCCATCAAGCTACATAACCCCCCTCTTTAAAGGTTCATAGCTAAGTCCTAGGACTTCAACTATCTATTTGGGCATGATTGTAGTGATAGCGCTGGATTCAATCATGGCATTATGTAATAATTTCTCTCCCACACTAAGGGTTAGGAAAAAGGGCTTGGGTTTTGGCTTATCTCTTACTTCAGTAGAGGCATCCTCTATGTTGTTTGTGAGAAATTTGGTAGGAGGTGATGGATCAATGGCCTTTCCCTTAGATGATTGCTCCATTGGCTTCGTGATTGGATCTTCCTGGAGAGCCTTCTGCAGCAATGTCTTCTACTCTAGAATAGCTAAGATATCCCAAAGAGACACATTAGTAGATGATTTTTTCAATTGTTTCACCACATTAAATAGTGGTAGATTTAGAGGCTTCTGCTCCTTAGCTCTGGTTATAACAATTTCCCTTCACGATGAACATTGTTGTGCCACTGCGAAGGTACTAGGTGTCTAGTCGGAAGCACTTTTGGGTTGCGGATCGACTAGTTGTGGGGTGACTAATTCACCCATTAATATCCTATTTGAGCAAGTGTTGTAATCAGACTGCACTTACAGAGTTTTTGATGTGGATGCATCATTGGAAAACATCACCTTTTCTTCTTCCATCCATGAGAAGAGCACGTGATTGAGAGCAATATTTGTTTCTTGCTCCAAGGAAATCCCTTGCATTTGTGCTGTGAGCATTGTGTTTTCCATTTGCAAAGAGGCATATACGTAACCTCCATGGTTCATCATTGTGCCTTGGTTGCTTTGTTATGCCACTTTTTGTTGTAGATTGTCGCACGAGAAGTTTCAGGGCATATGTGTGTTGCCACAAGGGAATCACTAGGGGTTGATGTCATCAACTAAATTGTTTTTCCCCACTCTCAGTTCTCTACTTGAGCTTGGGTTAGCACTTTGCAGCGGAGTGGGTATTGACACTATCTAATTAGTTGTTTGAGCTTGTGGATTTGTATGCGAGCCTCCTTGGAACAAGTTTTGTTGGTAAGAAGACCTTCTGCCTTGATAATTTTTATAGGTTGGCTTCGAAGGCACAAAAGGGTTCTTCTTGATGACAGTTATTTCATTGGTGATAGTCTGCAACATTTCCTTGACGTCGCTCATCTCATCTTTTGAAGAGCCAAATGTGGAAGCAACGTTCTGTGGTGCACCCAGATATGTATACATAGACTGAGGTGGTGTTGGCGCATTGATAGATGTAATCTCCTGGGTGAGAACTAATATTTCAGGATATATAGGCATGATGGGCCGAGGCATAAACTTTCCTGTATCTATCAGATTGTTCTCCGCTTTGACTGCAACATTATATGCATCCAATAAAGTGGTTCCATCAAGGGACTAGACCATCATCGAGATGTCAGCATTGATGGATTTCAAATAGAACATGAATGCCAAATCGGTCAATGGGCGAATAGCAGCCTGAATTCTTTGTTAAGTTATATGGAACTGAGCATTGAAGTTAGTCATACCATTGTACTATTTCGAGTGGTGACACTAACAAACCAAGGTTATTCGCTATTGGGATCTAGTAATAGGCCAATGGCTCATATGCCCTCTTTAGATTTAGATTCATTTAAGCAAGTCCCACCGGGCATGCCAGAAAAAAAAAAACTTTTAATGCCAAAATTTATCAAGGTAACAACCTTTATGGGAAACTAAGTTAATGGGGGACCAATTGTGCTAAATTAAGTGACCTCTGGGTTTTTAAAGAAGCCAACTTCTGTATTTGGGGGGTTTTGGAATGGGAAAAGGAAGGAGATATAAAAAATAAAAAATCTAACTAAGGTGATGCACCAAGATTTAGATGTAAGGAACGATAAATCTATCTTTTGGATGCAATTTAAGGGCCCGATCAACAATCTGCTATGTCCCAGAATAACAAAAATCAAAGATGAAAACCTGAATAATTCATTTAATGACAAAATAATTCTCACACATATTTACTAAAAAGAAGAGTCAAAGACATGATCTGAACTAGCAAACTCGTATTTAAATCATAAAATTTCTACAAATAAACAATTTAGGACAACAATGACATAGTATAATGTTTTATCAAATAGCTTAAGAAAACAGAAAGGCCGAACAATGACACAGTCTAAAATTCTTATACAATAATCTAAAAGCAATAAAAAAGGCCTGGTGTCTTTTCCCTAATTTTTTTGTATCTTTTGAACTCATTTTCGGAAGGAAGAAGTAGTATATATAGCTAAAAATCCCACCGCCTAGTGGGCCAGTAACAGAAAAGATCCCATATCACGAGCAATGATGCCTACAACAATGATTTTCTTTGGCTGTTGCAACAAAAAAGATTCAGGCCATCTCTTCTTGAACAAATGCATCCCCTCTGAGTGATGTAATTGGTCCAAACAAACTCTCGTGCAGACATGTGTCATTCACCTACAAAAGCAGTTTAGAATACGTGGCATGCTGGCGGGGCTCCCTGCTCACTCTTTCCCTCCCATCGATGAAGTCCCCGTGAAAAATACACATGGAAATAGGTCGAGGCTCGTTCGTCGATTCCTCCTCCTTCTGTTGAAAAACTATGTGGTGAAGACACATGGAGAAATCTTTACCATTGGCATCGACTGTGGGGTCCACCAAAAAGTGTATGCAGATGAAAGTTATGTGGCAGGCGGATGAGGCCCGATTGAAAAGTGAAGGGAAGCAACCCTTAAGTGCCCGTGGTGACAACATGTGGAAGCATGGCGGAAGTTGATAGGAAAGTGAAGGAAGGATTCCCTGTGGTGAGCACCTAGCGAACATGTGGCAGCAGCGGATGAAGTTCAAAAAAGATGAGGCATGGGCCGGTACTTAGTGAAAACAAAAACTACCCGAAGGGAGCTCGAGGAATTTAAAATTCACTATTTGCTTTGCTTTGTTTTCTAGTTCTAGTTAGTGTAGGTTTGCTTTAGTTTAGGTTTGGGTTTGGTTTTTTTTTGCTTCTCTGGTTTTAGGTTCCCCTGTTCTCTTCTAGGAGTGTTGTACCTGCACTACAACCATTGCATTATCGGGGACTGTTCTAAGTATTTCCTTTACAAACTGTAATCATGCTTCCAGTATAAGTTGGCAGAAGTCCTTTATTCAGTGTCACATGTGCTAGATGCTTAGAGTGGATGAGTCCTTGGATTAAGTTAGTTCCAAATGTGCTTGAGTCTTATACTTACACACACATCTTAAGAATCCTTAGGTTGTTGAAGGTTCCTTGCGAGGTCTGGTTAAGTGAAAAATATTATTTATGCTTCAGTGCCACTGTGGTTCTCAGCCCTGAGTGTGAACTTCATTGTTCATAGGTTGAAATAAAAAATGAAAAGAAAAGAATATCAGAAAAGAAAAGAAAAGGAAAATACTAAAAAATCAAAAGAAGTAAATTTAACTTATCAGGAGTATCTGAATATCTCTACCGAGGCTATGGAGGCCTGACTAGTAGTAGAGCTATGTTTGGAAGAATCACAACGATAACCTCGTCGGGGCTATGGACACCTGATTGGAAGTGAGGCTCTATCCAGGTTGCTTTTGAAGTTAGAATCTTTACGTAGCTTGACTTGAACGACCTTGGTTTCCTTGCAGCAGATGAGGGAGGGAAATGAATGCATCTGTACACACTAGGATTTCAGCACAAAAAGGAACTGCTTGTCCATTGGCTTTGAAACATTTTTATGGGTGACTTGATGTGAGGACCAAAACCAAAGATTATGGGTTCTTGATTCTAGTTTGTCATTGAAATGCTCTGGAGCATTTTCCTAGCAGAAGTCGCCATTTGTTGTGCATTTTTTGCACACACACTCCACTAAAAGCAAGGACCCCCTCTTTTTTTGGTTTTGTTTGCTTGCTTTCTTTAGAGTTCTGACCTTTTCCCCTTAAGGGATAGGTTCCTCATTTTTGGTTTTGTTTCACCCAAAAATTCAATGACTAATCTACACTCAAGGTGTTTTCTTTACAACATCATCATCATAGTTTAGCTCTTTGAAGTCTGCTTTAACTCAAAATTTCAACTGGAGGCCAAATTGACAAAGTCTGGGAGAAGTTCAGAAAATTTGAGCTCCCCCAGATTACCCAAACTGGAGTCCACCTGAAGATTCTGCTTCATCTCAAATTTTTTGAGTCCATGATGCCTTCATTTTACCGAGCTTTTCAAACATCTTTTCAAAAGAATTAATGACACACACAAGTGAAATTTTAGGCCGAATGTGAGATATATTTGATGTCTAGTGTTGATATTTTGGTCATTTTTCATTGTGTGCATTCGAACTTGAGAGAAAATTTCTCCCATCCTACAATTTGCCAAACCCTAGGGCAAAGGCAATGATTGTTGTGAGATTTGAAGGCCTCCACCGGATTCTTTCTCCTTGTGCATTGTTTCAAGGTAGGCTATCCTTTATGCCTTCGATTAAGCTTCATTTCATGATGATTTAATATGCCTTAAGCTTAATGAGGGAATTCATGTGGGGTGTCATTTGTTGCATGTGAATTTTAGAATGAATAGATTTTATTGTTTGGTGTAATTGTTTAGGGTTTCTAATCGCTTCAAATATGCATTCGATTGATTTTGGTCGGTTCATTGATCTGAATAGGATACAAGGACTTGGTAGAGTCTTTAGGATTTTCCCTTTCTATTCTGATTTTGTGATTGAGATTTTGGGGTATTGTTCTGTGTTAAAGCTTGACTTAGAAAACCTTAATTCCTTGAAATGCCCTATTTTCAGGTTGAGAATTTGATGAATGAAATGAATAGTGTTAAAATATTGTTGTGAAGTGTTTGATTTAAAGCATCATGAGGAGTCAACTTGAATTTCACTAGGTAGAATGATCATTATCCATCCTTTTAACACACAACAAGTTCAACACTTAGCAAATTGTCGAGCATGGGAAAACTGTCAAAAATTTTGAGGTAGCTCAAATTTTCTGAGCCTTAACCCGCTCAGAGAATCCTGCTTCCCTTGGATTTCCTGAATCCTCCATAGTCTCAAAAACCTAAATCCCAAAGAAAGAGCAAACTAGTGGCAACTGTCGGCCTCCTACAAGGATCTCCTAATTAGCCTTCTATAGCCATAATTCGGAGACTAGACATCTAACTTGAATAGCCATTCAATCATCGTGGAGGTGCATTTAACTTGTCAACCCATGGACATAGACTTGAAATGCGTCAGCACTGTATGTGCACTAGGAATTCCTAAGTAGCCATCTCTAATCTATAGCTAAGAAACACACAATACTAAATGTAAATTGCAGGAAAGGAATAAAGAAAATGTTAAACATTAACCACCAACTATGCTAAACGGAAATGCATAACAAGAATAAAGATCTAGGTGAACAAATAGGAAACTACTATGTCTACTTTGGCTATAGGAACAGACACAAAATGGACTTCTAGTGGCTACAGGAACAGTCAATGCCATATTTCAAACTAAGTGCAGAACAAAAAATAACAACTAAGCTAATTAATCTAAAGAAAGGATTACTCACCAAGTGGGCCCCCTTGGATGAGTATCCACTAAAACTAATACAAACTCAAATACTCAAATTCAGACTATCATCTCATTCATTGAAAATTATGTGAACAGAGTAATCAACATGGCTGTATTGAAAAGTAGAGTATGCTCAATACATTATCAATGTCATTTTCCACAATCAAGAACTAAGGGACCGAACTCCTTCAGGAGAATTCAAATCCATATTTATTCAACCAGCTGAACAGGGTGGTCAACTCCCACTAACTGGGAGGACGCCATTTAGGGAAAGCAAGGAAAAGAGTGGTAGGGCGGTTATGCCTATAGGGAATCCAGTCAGACATGCATGTCCAAATGTGGACTCAATGATGCAGTAACATTCGTGATTGCTCAATGCCATAAATACAAGGCAGTTACAATTGACTACCATGGGGAATCTACCACCGTCACTCTTCAGTTGACTCCTTTGAATGATTCCCTTGCATGATCACCTATCAGTGTCCTTTCCCAACTTAGCATCCACCAATTATGTCTTGCATGGCAATGTCGGTACGCATAATAATTGCACATCTAAAATCACCTTAGAGAACATTCATCAATCACATGAAAAAATAATATAGATAATCTGCATAATATGTTAATGTCATTGAAACTTCACAAGGATAGGATAAACCCATTGTCAATGGTTTGAGGGAAACATTATACAAAATATTAACATTCAATGACTAATGTTCATGACAATGCTAGCAAATGAACTATAAACTCTACCCAAGATTTAACCAAAAACTAGGCCCATCATCCCCCCTGGCCTAATATCTTGCTGGTCCTCCAGCAGTGGAAGGGTTGTTCTTTTGTTTGGTTAAGGCTCTGAATTTTGCAATTGCAAGCTGGCCAACATTCATTGTTGTAGTACGTGAGTCTGGATCCCAATAAAATCCTCCCATTCTATCAAATTTGTTCCACCTTGGCCTTTCTGTATCAGCATCATGTCTGTAGAATTTTTAGTTTGGTATAGGCCACATAAGAATGGGTGGCTAGAAGGTTAGGGGAAGCCAAAATCTCCCCTTTTCTCTACCAAGTTGGATGTACTCTTCAATGTTGCAACATAGTTATGAATAGAATGGGGCTCAACTTGTTTCAGCTCATCTGTTAAACTATTCCATCGTTGAGCTAGATATCCTCTTATGAGCTCCTCTTTTGTTGTTGTTCTAACCTCATACTCAGTATAGATAGCTTCAATCTAGGGCATGATTCTGTTACCATAGCTTGCTCTGAGGAGCATCTTGAGCCATTCTTTGCAGATATCCTTTGGGTTACTTGACTCAACCCTAATGGATAAGGGGATATTCAATTCCATTCTTCTATAAGCACTATTCTTCTCACCCCAATTAATTTCATTTTATGCCCAAGACATAAATTCTCTCAGCTGAACATCCCCAACATACAACAACGGGTTCCAACCATGATCCTGTGTGACAACATAATTGTGCAAATAAAATTCACATAACAGATTTTTCATCTCAGGGGAAGCAATTCTGCAGGCATTGAAGAATTCAATAGGAGTTTCAATGGAGGGATTTAAATCTGAAACAATTTTTGATAATCTGAAAGAGAGATATTTCTCTTTCAAGTGCAGGGCATAAACCCTTGCAGGAGCTTTGCATTCAAGAATTTTTGGCACTAGGGTCACAATGTTATCTACTTTCTTCTTTAAAGTAGCAATCTCCTCATTTTTCTCCTCAATAATTTCATCCCTCTCTTGGATTTCATTTTTCATCTTCTTCCTCTCTTGTTTCCATTCTCTCTCCCTCCTTTCTATTTATTTGCATAGATTTAAAATTGTTGCATGAATTGTAAAGTTAGGAGGGTTACGAATTCCTACCAATGTTTTTGTTGATGGCTGCTCCCCATATGACACTATTTGCATGAACTCAGGTTGGGTGCTATTTCTTCATGCTCTTCTTGCTATAGGAGCTCTTGTTCCTGTTCCTGGCCTTGTTCTGTCTCTTTTTTTGCTTCCTATTGTGGCTACATGAACTCCTACCCCTATTCTTGGTTTTTCTATAGGAACCCCTGCTCATCCTCAAACTCTTTTGTGATACTAGCAAGGTCTTCCAATGCCACTTTTACTGCTTCCTTAGAGATATCTTCTTTCTTTTTCTCAATCTATTCTTGTTCCACTGAAGTTTCGGTGTCCCCATGTGACGTCTCACCATGACTAGGGTTTTCCTGTGAAGGTTCATAAAAATTTGGTCCAGTTGGTTTTTATTTTCTAGAGATGCTCTTAATTTTTCCTTTGGCTGCATGATGAATAGGGTCAGCCTTTCTATTCCTAGCACTTGGCACCTTTTTTTCTATAGGTTGGGTTTGACCTTTTTCTTTTTCTTTTCTTACTTCAACTTCTTTCTTTTGTGCCCTAGTTCTTATTAGGGTTTGTAGGGGGACATTATCATCAGAATTAGATGAAGAGCTTGCTTTTTTTGAATGTTTTGTTTCAAAGAAACTAATGTTTATGGAATCCTCTGGTGCTATAGGAGGATTCATACTAGAACTAGCACCAGAAATTGAAGCACTAGAGGTGGCTTCAGCTATACTTAATCTTCTTCTAGACCTACGATACTAAGGTATAACCCTAGGTGGAAAATGCTCAACATTGGAAAATTCTTCTTGACGGTAATTTTGATTAACTTGAACAAATTCCTCCCAAGTCATTCTAGACACATCATGTAAAGATTTCTTAACTAGCATTTTTATCAAGAAATGGTGGGAGACAAAGTTACCCCTACCTTTCTAGGCTCAACTACCATGATGGAGAGAAGATTGTATAAGACATTGGGCACGTTCATCCTCCTTTTGTGCCTCATGTGACTCAGGAGCTTAAAATGTACTGAATGCAGATTTGACAATTGTCCCTCAGAGGTGATATACCTTATAATGTGAACAACTACCTGCTTCCATGGTTCAGGCAAAGACATTCTTTTTGTGCCCTATTTTTCAATGCTAATTGGTGGGTCGCCATGTACTGTGAATTATGTTCTGGCTGATCTAGCATCCCTAGAGGCAGGGTAATGCTCGCCATCGGTAGGTAACCCTAAAATTTCTGTAATTCTCTCTTCATTCACCACCACTTCTAATCCTTTTACCATGGATTTTCCTTTTGAGAATGTTTGGGCAAATTCAAGTGCAATGCCTTCGTCAAAGCCATCCACAACATTGAAATTTTGTCAGACATTGTGCATCTTGCAACAAAGCATCACGAATCGAGGGCTCATTTTGAATTAAGCCACCCCCCATTTTCTGAAATCACTATCACTCAACGAAATTTCCTTCCCTTGCAATTTTTGTTTTGAAAACCACCACCTTTCTTGCTAAATTTTTACTGCCAGTGTCGATTGAATTCCCTTCTTTGTCTTTGCTTTTTACCATTTACTGCTCATTCTTGAGATTATGAAAAGGAAATTAAGGCGAGGAAAGGGGTGATAAATGAGAATGATAATGGAAAGAATTGGCAGCTCAGTTACCATCACTTCACACATGTGAGCTAGATTTTTAAATTAGCTTGTTTAAATTTTCTGACATAGCCAGGTTACGATTTGATGTATGGGTAGTTTATTTGCATTTTTTTATTCCCCCCTCCCTGGCCTAATTTTGGACATGTGTCAACATATGTGGGAAGGGAGTGGCGGCTTGACAGGAAATAATGAAATATTATGCAATCACCTATAATAATGTGTGATGATTAAATAAATGTGCCCAAAAGGTAATTAAGAGATGAGAATTACCGTGTACATACTTGAGCGTGTGAAGGATACGTTGCAAATATTGAGGAGAGAAAGTACTGATTTTCCTTTTTTTCTAAATGATTAAGCAATTAATCAAGAGTGAAGCCAAGTGGAGTGAGGTGGAGTAAAATGATGGAAGAGAGAGAGAAAGGTGGTATGGATGGACAGATGGGAGGATGGGCAATGAAATGGATTTCCACTAAGGTGGAAATCTTTATTATGAAAAATTACGTACCTTAATTTAGCCAAAAGGTGGGATGCTAAGTCCACCAACTTCTATTGTAGGAAGCTCATGTATTGAATGCTGAGTGAATTGTTGCAGGGGCCCTTCCTTGGAGGCTAGCTCAAGTAGCTTGATTCTATCAAGGCTAACAATGGTGGGCAGAATAGCTCCATCAGGAAAGACTTCAAAAATGTTGAATGGTCCTAACCACCTTGTCCACAACTTCCCTGCATTTTCTTGATGCTTTAGGTCATATGACAATACCCAGTCACTTGGTGGAAACTCGTTTTCCCAATCATGCCATCTCATCCTTTGATTTTGCAATACTTCAGTGTGGTGCAAGGCTACCCTTCTTATTTCATCTAAAGCATTTGACTGCATGACCAAAATAGGAATATGGGTCAAGGCTAGTTGAGAGAATGCTCTGTAATAGTCTTCTATCCATTCAACATCTCTTGCTAGGTGAGTGTACAATGGAAAGGGAAAATGGTCTCCCTTAGTGGCAGCGTTTAGTTTTCTGTAATCAACACAAACTCGCCACTTCCCTCCTTTTTTTGGCATGATCATCAATAAATTTATCCACTGGCTATCTAAAATGAGGAAAATAAATCCAACAGCTATAAATTTTTGCAGCTCTATTTTAACAACTTTTCTTAATGCGGGGTTGATTCTTTGTTGAGGCTTCCCTACTAGTTAACAATAAAATTTGATGTAGATTTGTCAAATGCAAAACTTAGGATCTGGTCCCTTCATATCGTGAAAGTTCCATGAAAATGAATATTGATGAGACTATTGCAATTGTTTGAGTCCATATGGTTTCATGGTATGGAACATGCCCGTTATTGTAGGAAGTTTCTCTACAAACAGAGTGGCTGCAGGAAGAGTGGCTGCAGGAAGATTTTCTGCAGGAAGAATGACTACAAGAAGTTCAGGAGGAAGGGCCCAGACATAAGTAGAAGATGATGTTTTTCCTTCTTCATAATGGTTCTAGATTATACTAGATAACACCTCTTCCTTGCCATGAACCTGTAAGAAAGAACTTCTTCCTGGCATCATGGAGTGCACCATCAAGTTAACTTCCCTAGTTTCCTCATTGTCATGTGGCCATAGAGAGAAAATCATGAGGTCTATTAGATGCTCCCATGAGTCTAGAAGGTCGATATCATCAGGATCCATAGTGGAATTATTAACAAGCTATAGGACAGTAGGAGGAGGTCTCATGCATGCAACTTTTAGTTGTTGTAGGACATGCTTAGTCATCGCATTAATCACTGCCCCTAAATCACTCAGGGAATTCTCTACTTGAATCTCGTGGATAACAACTACTACAAGATTGTTTGGATCACTGTACTTGGGAAGGGTCTCTTTTCCAAGCATGTCAACAAACTGTCTCATCACATGGACTGTAGTCAAATATTTCTTCTTTTTTCCTGACTTCTTGAGATAAGCTTCCTTGATTGTTCTTCCATGTATATGGACATCCTTTATGGCCTGAAATAGGGATGTTTGAACACACATGATTTCAAGAGTTACATCTCCCTTTCCTTTCTCATACTTGGCAACTTCCAATTCCTGAGGGAATGGTGGTTCTTGTTCAGGATGTTTTGGTATTGTTGGCTGAATAAGATCATTCAGAGGTTCATGTTCCTCTTCCATAGGTAGCTCAATGATGATGGGTGTGAAAGGAGTGGATACAGTAGTTCCTGAACATAAGTGAATATCACCTATACTTATAGCATATGCAGGGAATTGGTTTGAATCAATGAGGTATATTGGTTTCAGCCATGGTGTGTTATTTAGGTAGGGTGTGGGCCGAACTGGTGGCTAAGTAAATTTGTATGCATTAGTAGGTGGAGGCATTATAGTAGGCTATTGGGGTTGAAAGGATGGCCACATGGACTTGACTACCTGGTTTGGCCTAGAAAAGATAATGGAGCTGGTAACATACCTTGTTTTGGAACCCGGGGCTTCCTCTATGCATCAAAGTGGACTTGATCTTCCTTAATTTGAATTGGTTTGATCTTAGGTGGAGTCTTGCTATCAATGTTAGTTACCATCTTGCATCTATAGTCCTTCTCCTTTTGTTTGAAATGAGGGCAGTATTCTACTGACATTGCCTCTGCCTCCTTATGTTTTCCTTTGGCTTGAAGTGCACCCAGCTGAGTAGCTAGGTTGTCTGTAACATCTTGCTTGAGATTTGTTAACACATCAGCGATCTCCATCCTTGGAACTCCATCAGTAGAAGATTGGTAAATTCTCTCTTCTTTTGAAGTTGTTCTGGAATAGTCTTGACACATTTCCTTGATATCTTCCCAAGAGACTTGAGTGATATATTCTCATGCCATCAAGTCCAGGGCATTAGTGTAACTCTCATTGATTCCTGACAAGAAATCAGCTTCTGAGATTCTTCATTGGGTGCATGGTGTGGAGATTCCTACATGCAGGACAAAAACCTTGAAGTGTAATCTTCCAAGCTCTCATCTTCCTTTTTTTGCATCCTAGAGGTATCATTTCCTTTTGTATCACTGCCCCAACAATATTCCTTGTATTTTCCAAATAACTTTGTCTTCATGTCCTCCCAAGTTTCCATGGTATTTTTTCCTAGACTCATAAACAATCTTAGTGTAGATTCTTTCAAAGTGGTGGGAAGTAGCTCAAGCCCAGGAGCATCAATAGTGTAGTCATGATCCTAGTAGAGTAGGTCATACTCAAACACGAAGGTATCACCCATGTTTTCTTAATAGATTTTCAAGGAAAAGGGCTATCAATCTGATTTTGGGTCTTTAATGGAAGCTTCAAAACTAGTCAAATGGTTCTTCTTCTTCTTTGTTTCTAGGGGGACTTGGGATCTCAACTTTTTGCGATATCAACTCAGTATCAGCTAGCTCACACAAAGATTGAGAAAAATAACAATAGATCATTACTTTCCTAAACAAGGGGTATTCTAAGAACAACCCGAAAGAAATGCTATAACAGAGAAATTGTCAATGACTCTGAAGAACCTCCTAGCTTGACACCATCCCTGGCAATGGTGCCAAAAATGTCGGCCTCCTACAAGGATCTCCTAACTGGGCTTCTATAGCCATAATTCAAGACTAGACATCTAACCTGAATAGCCATTCGATCATCATGGAGGTGCATTTAACTTGTCAACCCAGGGACGTAGACTTGAAATGGGTTAGCATTATATGTGCACTAGGAATTCCTAAGTAGCCATCTCTAATCTATAGATAAGAAACACACAATACTGAAAGTGAATTACAAGAAAGGAATAAAGAAAATGCTAAACATTAACCACCAACTATGCTAAAATAAAAATGCATAACAAGACTAAAGATGTGGGCGAATAGACAGGAAACTACTCTGTCTACTTTGGCTACAGGAACAAACACAAAATGGACTTCTAGTGGCTACAGGAACAGTTAATGCTAGATTTTGAACTAAGTGCAAACCAAAAAATAACAACTAAGCTAATTAATCTAAAGAAAGGATTACTCACCAAGTGGTCCCCCTTGGATGAGTATCCACTAGAACTAATACAAACTCAAATACTCAAATTCAAACTATCATCTCATTCATTGAAAATTATGTGAACAGAGTAATCAGCATGGTTATATTGAAAAGTAGAGTATGCTCAATACATTATCAATGTCATTTTCTATAATCATGAACTAAGGGACCAAACTCCTTCATAAGGGGATTCAAATCCATATTTATTCAACCAGCTAAACAGGGCGGTCAACTCCCATTAACTAGGAGGACACCATTTAGGGAAAGCAGGGAAAAGAGTGGTAGGGAAGTTACGCCTATAGGGAATCCAGTCAAACATGCATGCCCAAACATGGAATCAACACTACAGTAATTCCCACAATTGCTCAATGCCATAAATACAAGGTGGTTACAATTGACTATCGTGGGGAATCTGTTGTCGTCATTCTTCAGTTGACTCCTTTTAATGATTCCTCGACATGATCATCTGTCGATTTTCTTTCCCAACTTAACATCCACCAATTGTGTCCTGCATGGAAATTTCAATACACATAATAATTGCACATCTAAAATCACCTTAGAGAACATTCATCAATCACATGCAAAATTAATATAGATAATCTGCATAATATGTTAATGTCATTGAAACTTCACAAGGATAGGATAAACTCATTGTCAATGGTTTGAGGGAAACATTATACAAAATATTAACATTCGACGACTAAAGTTCATGAAAATGCCAACAAATGAACTATAAACTCTGCCCAAGATTTAACCAAAAACTAGGCCCATTAGCAACTTTGTGTTCACCAAGGAAAGAACCTAACACTTAGTAAAATCTTGAGTTTGAGCCACCACTAGAAATTCTGAGGTAGCTCGGATTTTCTGAGCCTTAATCCACCTGAAGAATCCAACCTCCCTCAAAATTTTTGAATCCCTCGAGCCCAAAAATCTCTGATGACAAATTGAAATTCTAGAACATTATCTCAGGGAAATGGTGCTATTAATGCATGGGTTTTATCACATCAAGACTCCCATAAAATGCTTTAGGATCCTTTAATTAGGAATTAAGGATCACATTTGGAAAACCACCAAAAAATCTGAGCTCCCTTTGATTACTCGAGATCTAATCCGGTCAGGGAATCTACTCTAAGGTGGAATTCCTGAAGTTTCTTGAATGACTCCAAAATCTCATTTTAAATGATAATTGAGCTTGCAAATTGAGGTTATGTGATATTCATTGTTGAATTTTGAGCAATTTGAATTCTTAAATATGAGATTCACTTGCATGTTTTTGGATAATATGATGATGGAATCTCATTAAGTGGGTAGTCTACTTTGCATTGCCATTTGGGTCTATATTGTCATCATGATTTACATTTAATGGTATCATTTAGGCATATGTTGATAAATATCATTGAATGAATGGCATGAATAATTGAGTTATGCCATTATACACATATGGTTGATTATGGTTTTCTCTAATAGATGCAAGTAGAGTTGAGCCCTGGAAATACTTCCAAATCAAAAGCTGCTATAGTGCAAGAGGAGGTGAAAAAGAGAGTTGAAAGAATGAAGTATGATTTCAAAGGTATATGGCCAAAATCCAGGATTTCTTCTACATGGGCCAAGATTGCAGATACAAATATAAGGCATGTGGACTATGATGACTTTCAATAGAGAATGTTTGGTAGTGCACCCACTCAATTGGCACAAATCCTTACCCACACTGGCCTAGCTCAGGTAGCAAGGTTCCCACCCACTCAATTGTGCCCTGAATTGGTTTTGGAGTGTGCAAGGCACTATGATTCTGACAAGAGAATTATAGTTTGACCACAAGGTAGAGTCATGGAAAATCTCACTGAGGAGTCCATTGCAAGAGTGTTTAACATTGCCTCACACCACAAACTCATTAAGGAGATAAATATTAGAGAGGAAATAAAGTTATATGATGAGGATCCCAAAAAATCCTTGGATATAATGAACAGTTCCTAGATATTGAAGCCCAAGCCACATTATTCCAAGTTGCCCAAGAAACTGCATAGAAGTGGTTTCAAGCTTGAGTACAATGATGTCATAACCCTCCTGGGAAGAATAAAGGGGGTGGAGGAGGCTCACATTTTCCACACTTGGATGTTTTATCCTATCACACAAATCATGGGTGGAAAGCATTACCATTGGGCCAGGATCATAAGCAATAACTTGGATGTGTAACTAAGGATTGTGCAAGAGACTAATAGGTTCACAATGATCTCCTACCTTGTATATAAGTTAGCAATCAAAACCAGGTATAAAGGTCTTAGTTGCAAAGGAACCTTGGGAAAGGATAGGATATGGGATATCTATCTACAACTGTAGTACAAAACAACAAACTATAGGAGAGCCAATGATCATTCTTTATGTATATTCTCAGGTTACTACAGGATTCCCTCCATGTTAAAATTTATTATGATGCAATGGACCTAATCGAACAATATGGGCAGTGGTTTATTCAATTTTAAAGATTCACATATATTAGGATACAAGAATCTCCTATTGTCCCTCTCAAATTACCAAGATATCCAACCAATAAGCTCATACTATTGGAATTGACAAAGCAAATGGTAGCATTTGAGGCAATATTGCAAAAAGACTTGCATAAGAAAGGGTTAGGGACATAATTCCCATTGAGAATTGGAACTCTAGAGGCATGCCCCTCCATCCAAAGTGCTCAAAATTCTGAGAAGGAGATGGCACAATTTGAACTATATTCGCACGCTAATAGAGCCAACTTTGATCCTTATGGAAAAGATCAGAAGCAAGCTAATAGAGAATTCAGGCACAAGGATCACATTGAAGATTATTTGGATAATTTCCATGATGAGTTTGAAGTTATCAGGAGAAGTTTTTCCAGGTTACCTCTCAATTTGATAAGGCTTTACAGGGTAATAGAGGTACCAGACTAAGTTTAGGATGATGAGGCAGATCTAATTCACCACCATGATTATGAGCCTTACAAGAATAAATCTCTACCTCTAGTAAACTGGTCAGAAGAAGAAGTGACAAAATTAGACTAGGTGACAGAACCAGTGAAGAAATATTCAAGGCTTTGGGTCAAACACAAAGTGTTGGAATTGGAAGCAGAAGGTACCGAGTTTACCTATGATCTAATGGGAGATCTACAATCCCAATCTGAAGAGGAAATAGAAGTTGATAAAGGTGACATCATTGGGCCTCATGATATAGATGCTCAAGAGGAGGATGTACCTCTTACACTAAAGAGGAAAACTAGGAGTCAAACACAGGCCAAGCATGTTGAAAAGTAGTCTCCTAAAATGAAGAAGGCCCCTAAGGCTGGTACTACAACTGAAGAAGGAGAAACTACACAACCAACCAAGAAAAGGAAGTTGGTCACAGAGGTCCAAAAGGCAGCCAAGGCTAGAAAGAACAACACTACCACTAATTCCCCCACTTCAGCCAATATTGTGGATATAGAAAGTTAAGGGGAGAAGCCTCAAGTTTATGTTAGGAGAAATTCTCCTAAACACAAGACATCCCCAACATCAGAAGTCAAGACTGTTGAAAAGGAGGTGCAGATTGAAGAGGTACCTATAGATGATGAAGCAAAGAGAGTAGCTACAAGAAATAATTCTCCTTCTCCTCTTCACAATACATTTATCCTAGAGGAAGAAATTAATGAGGAAGGTAATATATCAAATGACCCTGGGCAACATGAGTCTAAAGATGAAGAGATCTCTACTCCCAGAAGTGGGGAGTGGCAAAATTTCATGGAAGAAATTGGGAAATCAACCTCTGGAGCTTAGAGCAAGAATGTTGAATCTAAGGTAACTCAAGAGATGCTAACCAAATCCCCAAAAAAGGAAATGGAAAGTAAGCAAGGAGATCAACAAGAAGCATAAAAGAATATAGAAGAAATTGGTGATAGTCCAACTCAGGAGAAGACCAAACAAGAGGCTCCTTCCACTGATATAGAGACAAAGTAACTATTTTTCCATATTGGATAGAAAAGAGGCTAAGAAAGAAGCCAATTATAGTTCAAGAAGAGACCCACAACTGGGATAAAATTTTAGAGCAATGGGGACAACCCAAACAAAGGAAAAGAGCCAAAACTATTTCTAAATTTTCAAGGGATGAATTCAACAATGGAGTTATTCAAATAGTTGTTCCTGCAAAGAATAAGTACAAAGATGGAGTAAATCCCACCGATTACAAGGTAAAAACAATTAATCTGGGTCCATCTACTAAGGAACAAGAGAAATAAGAGTTCTAGGAATCATCCCAGGCTATCTTGAGAAGACTAGACAAGGAAACTAAGGAGAAGGAGAAGTTGCAAAGGAAACTTAATGATGTGTATAAATATGTTCAACACTTGATGAAGCCTTTGCAAACAACTAGCAATGAGGTTCTTCAATTCCAGAGGGATTACTACCAAAAGAGGTTGTCTCATAAATTGAAAAGTTGAAGTCCTCAGTTCACAACACTCAAGAATGGTTACATGATGTTAGAAAAAGAGGTGATGAATCCATTGAATAGATCTTTAATGTCCATGCCAAAGTTGTTGAATTCTTAGAGGACACCTCTCAATTTGTTGTTGACTACAAAAAATCTGATGAATCAATTGTTGAGGAGTTGAAGAAGATTTTACAGGTGCCCAAAGAAGAATTGTCTCAAATGAACATCTTTACTTCTGATGATATCAACAAAATGATGGAGTGGATGGAAGTGTGGAACTATAGAAAGGAACTTCTCTCCAAGGCACTGAAGAAGATAATGAAGCTGCATGGAAAAATGACGGAAATATATGATAATTGTATCACCTTTCTGGAAATTATGACTTAGAGGAGAAAATTTGTGCAAAATAATATGAACATCCCTAGATTGTAGGCATGGTGGCATGAAATTTATAGTCCATCTGATAATTCTCCCATTTCCAAGGATCATTTGGAGGATGCAACTATCTATATTTCTAAGCTAGACAAATACCATTAATTGCAAGTTGAATGGAATACAATGATGCCCAAATATGTTGATGAGTTAAAAACTCATAAGTTAAGAATAAAATTTATTCCAACTCTAAATCCAGCTAACATGAAAGAAATATTGGAAAAGGTCAAAGAACTCTCCAGCAGATTGGAAGCCAATAAGGAAGGAGAAAACATCCAGCTTGGAGTGACCTAGGAAAAAGTGCCAGTCACATGACTTTACAACAAGGAGGAGTGACCTAGAATTTTGTGCCAACAAGGGAATATTTCTAGAAGGGTCTAGGTCGACCTAGAACTTATTTGTAATATGAAATGTAATTTTATTTTATTAAAAAAATCTGTAGGCTGACCTATCTGGCCGACCTCATTTTTGTAACCCTAATTCTGGGCCGACCTAAATGATTTCTCTATAAATTGGGGCCTTAGCTTCATTTGTAAGGGTTAGACATAGTTGAGATAGCTAGAACTGAGAAAGAGTTAGAATTTTCTAAGAGCAATTGATGTGACATTGTCGATACATGAATTGTTACAAATCTTGGTGAATTCAATACAAGTAAAGACATTGTGCTTTAGTGTTCTTTCATGTGTTGTTCACTTTTGCCTGGTTCTTGTTTTCCAAATCTTTAATAATTGCTTTGAAATTATTGTTGCATGTTATATTTTAGGTTAGATGTGATGCAATTGTGTTGATGATTCAATATTTGAAGTGTTTAAGCAATCCTTGGTCCATACTTTTAGTTGCTTGTTGATTGCAAGTTGTTGTGTAAAGTTAGCCTAGGCCTATATCTTGTGTGTTGAGTTCAATTGTGGGTATTTATTCATTTCAATTATAAAATAAGCTTGATTTGTGTGAATGATCCATGATTTGAAAATCTTGATTCCTTAAAAGATTGCACTATTTCTGTAAGATTGCATGTTTAATCTGGGTTTAGCAGGAATTGGTTTTGGAAGGATTGGTCGACTTTGAGTGTTTGATTATTTGCACAATTGGTATTAGCTTTTAGTCTTAGAAATATCTCTCAACCCTTTATCTTTTGCTATTTCTTTTAAATCTGAGTTAGTTTAGGATTACCAAAGCATCAATATATTGCAAGATTTGATGAATTTGAAGCTTCCAGTATTTTTTTTGTAAGGCCCCTTGTGATTACCAACATTTTCACATTTATCACTGAGTTGTTTATGCATTGTCAAGACCTGAAATTAGAGACCTTGGGGTTATCTCTTGAGGCTTGCTGATAGAGATTTACCTTTCAAGAGAGATGGGATATTATATTATGTTTGAGCTGTTGTGCAGAAAAAACCATCAACAAGTGACATTTGTGAATGCAATCTATGGTAAGAAGAATGATATTCACTTGAGGTGTGACAGTCAAAAAGAGGTTGATTAGTGACAAGATAATAAAGCTCATACCTTGCATAGTAAAGTGGAGATTTTAACAGTGAGTTTCCTTACCCCCTTGTTGACCTTAAGGGTTTTTCAAATGCTTTTGGCAGTGTTAGACAAGACAAATGCAATCAAGGAATGACTATCCAAATGAAGTAACAGTGGTAATCACAAGTTCAATGTTTCTTCTTAGCCATTGTATAATGGAGGGAGTGGATTGCATGTTTAAGTAGTGTTTTGAGACTCATCACTGATGGGAGAATAGTGAATAATACCTTGTGGATTATGAAGTAGTGACAATAAGGTTGATGGATCTTAAGACCCACAATACCATGAAATAATGAGTCCACTGTAGTAAGTAAGTAGGCAATATATAGGGCATAGTTTGATTTTATAGAAGGATGCTCATGAAAAGAATCTTCAAGTGACAGTGAGTGAGTTGTTTGAGACTACAGCTAAGGGTGCAATATCCAATCTTAAAGGCAATTAGCAAAGCAGTAAATGTGCAAGAAAATCAAATCGTACACAACAAACAATTCACAATGTTATCTTGCATAATTCCTCGAGTTTGAAGAAAAAAATCTCATTGTATTTTGATGAAAGTAGTGACCTTAATGTTCAATCATTGGCAACCATGATTTAAAAAAATGTTATTGTGCTTATGGGGCAACATTTTAAGCAAGGCAGTGAGTGGTGGTTTGGAACAATGGAAGGTATGAAGGACTTGATTTATATGCATACTATGCAATCTAGCTTAAGACAACGTTCTTAGAAGAGATTGAAGTTGGATTATGGAACTCAAGGGTTACCATGATAAGGATTAAAGAAAAGACTGAGATCTATTTAAAAGCCACTGTCATGAAGATATTAAAGATGTCACATGCAAAACCCTAGCAGCTAGAGTAATGAATATAGTGCCAAAGAGAACAGTGTGTTGGGGTAGATTTAGGAGATCTCCACATTACCTAATCATAGGAAAATACATCATTTTTTTATTTTTTAAAATTAAAAGAAAATTTTCTAAACCCTATATAGGATACATTGATACTTCAAAAGAATCTAATTTATTTTTTAAAATTAAAAGAAATCATTATAAACCCTATATAGGATACATTGATACTTCAAAAGCATCTGAAGGAAATTGAGATTATGCAAATATATGCCAATTAAATACTTGGATTACAAATAGTAGCACAAATAATGTAACCCTTGTTGAGTAGAGCAAGAATGAGATAAGCAACAATGAATCCTATGCCTCCAGTCACACACATCTCCTTACCGTTCTCTATCATTTTTTACTGAAACACTTCTCCATTTTGGTAGGTTATGCCTGAAAATAAGGTTTTGATGAAGGTTTTAGAGTATTTTTATTAAAACAAAAACTCCATTATGGCGAGCTACACTTGAAAATAAGATTTTGACAAAAGTTTTAGAGTATGTTTATTAAAGTTTTCGAGTATTTTGGTGGGCTATATTCTTGATTCCTTATATGATTTATTCAAATGGATCGTGACTAAATAAATGACTAACTATTTAGTCATTTTTGTTTGTGTGACTAAATAATTTTTAGTCAATGGCCAAATTAATCATTTATTTACTCATTTATAGTTGAGTTGCAAAAAATGAGTAGAATTTAGTCATTTTTAGTTTTTGTGACTAAAAGTTTTAGTCACCTAGTCATTTATTTGCCAAGTTCTACTAGTGGTGAATTCTCCACCTTTGTTAGAACTTAAGCATTTTATTTTCATATCCATTTCATTTTCAACCATAGCTTTGAATGCTTTGAATTTTTCTAATGCATCATATTTTTCTCTAAGAAAATTAACCCATGTAATTCTAGAGTAATCATTAATCAAAAGCATAAAATACATGTCACCTTGTAGACTTCTCACCCTTGTAGGACCAAAAAGATATATATGAATTAAATCCAGTAGTTTGGTAGTAGATTGTTCCTTTGACCTAAAGCTACTTCTATCTTTCTTTCCAAACCGATAATCCTTGCATACAACATTAACAGGCTTTGTTATTCTTGGTAAATCTCTCACAACTTGTACAACACTTGTTCTCACCATATTCTTAAAATTTATATGACACATCCTCCAGTTCCATAACCAACTGTCATTAATCTGAGACATAAAGGAATGTCCATTTGCACCCTTAAGTTGATAAATATTTCCTTAAGACTTCTTTCTAGCAACAATCACTATTTTGAATCCTTTCCTTATTTCACATTTCTCATCCTTGAACACAAGATTACATCTTTTACTACACATCTTTCCAATACTCAAAATATAATGCTTTAAACCCTTAACATAGTAGACATCATCTGTATTATGCTTTCCATCAAAATTGACTAAACCTATCCCACACATCTAAGCACCAATATCATCTCCAAACTTAACTAAGCCTCTGTCATATTTTTCAAGTTTAAAAAACTTACTTTTGTCACTGGTCATGTGGTGTGAACAACTGTTGTCAACAACCTAGTAGTTATTTTTCTGTTTAGCATGAAAAGAAAATATCACAGTACCTTCAACCTTCTCCAGAGTGCTTTCCTTCACATATCTTTCAGTATTAGCAGGAGTAGATTCATCTTTTATTTCCAAGAACAAGTATTCATTATCATCAAAATCTCCATAATCAGACTCTTCATCAAAAATACTTGCATCTTCATTCACATAATATGCTCTCTTGATCATCTTTCCTTTGTTTTATTTTCCTTCTCTATGTTTATTCCTCTCAGATATTTTAGGACATCTTGAAGCATAATGACCTATTCCTCCACAACTAAAATATTTGAAAGGTAACTTACCTTGATACATACTGAAGCCCTTTTTCATTCTTCTTACAAATTTAGCTTCCACTTCATCGAAGTTCTCTTCATTCGGATCTTCAAATTTTGTAGCCCTGAAAGGATTTTTTATCTTTGATCCATTTCTCAGCTAGGCTTTCTCATTTCAAATGAGGTTAGAGTACCCAACAACTGATCCTTAGTATAGGTTTTATAATCTAAAAATACCTCAATAGTAGATACCTTTTCATTATATGCATCAGGGAGAGTTCTAAGAATCTTCTTTACTATCTTGGATTCATCCACCATTGCCCCAAGTCCTTGTACTCCACCTACCAACTCATCCACTCTCTATACATAGGATTTAATGTTCTCATCTTCATTCATTCATAGGATCTCAAATTGTGCTTCCAAGTTCTACAACTTTGCTTCCTTAACCTTTTCATCTCCTTCATGGATCTTTTCTAGTGCATCCCAAACCTCTTTAGTAGTCTTCAGATTTACAACTTTAATTAATTTGGAATGTGAAAGACTATTCTTTAGAAAAAAAATTGCATTATTGTTTGCTTCATGCACCTTGATCTCATCAGTAGTACTTGGACCATTAGTCAGAGTTGTGTATGGAGTCTTATAAGCCTTCTCAACATCATATCCATAGTATTCCATATATCCTTCCATCTTCACCTTCTAGAAAGTGTATTTAGTGCCATTGAACATAGGGAATTCAATAACTATCTTGTTCACCTTCCTAGACCTTCCTTAAGCAGTTAAGCTCTTCCAAGGAACCAAGATCTAATACCAATTTTTGAACAAGAAAAATAAGAGGGAGGGTGAATCAATTGTAACAATTTTTAACTTTTAAAACCTTCACCAGAAGTTAGATCAATAACCATTCACAAATCTTTTACTCTGCTAATGTAATTAATCATTAAGTATAAAAGCATAAACTGAAAGAAGTAAAACCATACACACAATAACACTAGATTTCTGTGGAAAACCCAATGAGGGAAAAACCACGGTGAGGATTAGCTCATAATATAAAGAATTCCAAAACTGAATACAAAGGCTCACTGCCAAGATAGGACTTACTGTCCAATAAGGGCTCACTACTCGGAGGGATCACTGTCATATAATTACAAAGAATATAGAAGAGGATTGTCACAAAGAGAAAACTATCTCAATGCAATAGATATTTCAACCACAATTTTCTCACACACTTGCAGACATTCTTGAATGATAGAGTACACCTTCAACTTTAGCCTCTAGGAATTCGCCACTTGAATTTTGCATTAATCTACTCAAATTCACATCACACACACTATTTTGCATCTATCTTTCATCTATCTTTTCTTTCATAAAAATATTAACTTATATTTATATCGTCTTCAACCTTGAAACCCATCCAAGGTCAACCATACATCATTTGTATTTACAAATTCAAATTAGGTCGGCACCAAAAAATTCTACGGTGGAATTAGAATGAGGGTGACCCAAACATATACTTAATGAGTACCTAAATAAGTCCCACCATGCCTCAACATGCTTCCATGAACTTTGTAAGTAGTGTTTAACACAAGGGCGGTTAACACCAGTATAAAACACATAAAACAATTAAGCACACACATCCTTAGAATGATCCAATCTTTCTGGACAACAAATTGCACTTGAACGCGGCCTCATTAGCTTAATCTTAGAACTGAAAGTCATAAAACCAAGATACAGATAAATCAAGAGCACTAGATTTCTCTCAGACCTCATCCAGACACACTAAAATGCATAGTCACATACTGGTGAAGATATCTCACACACTGTACAACGATCCAGAAGCCCAAATTCTGGATACAACAACTATGAACAACCATGAATAATATGTTGGGAACTCACAAGCATAGAGGCAATAGAAAGCACATCCCAGAGCACACAAAGAATACTTGCAAACTTTCTTTATTACAATTTTCTCAATATCCTCGTCATATACAACCAATAACCAACTATCTTGGCATTAATGACAACAACAACTAGTTGACATCAAGAACAACACCTCCATACTTGCAACAAAAGTTTGGTTATCATATAGTAAGTAAATACTATTTTGAACATATTTAGTATGAAGGATTGTAAACTAGTTAGAATTCCTTTATAGTTGGCACTAAGATTTCATTAGATATGTGTTCTAAGAGTGAAGATGATTTTGAGGATATGTCTAATGTGCATTATTCTCTAGTGCTATATGAATTTTAATGTATGTAATGGTTTACACTAGGCTAGATATTTACCAAGCATTGGGAGTTTTGAGAAATTTTATGTCTAACCTTAGTAGAGAATATTAAAATTATGTAAAAATGATGTTATGATATTTTTTGTGGTGTTGGTGCTTCCAACTAATTCCCAAATATCCCTAAAAATTAGCCATGTCTTATGATCAAGAAACTCAGATAGTTGGCCAATGAACAAGGAATATAATCCTTTTTGCACTTTAGGCTCTACTAACCTAGGTGGGTGTCCCTTATTACAATATCAAAAGATGGTGAGTAGGTTTAATTGGATACTAATTAATTAAATTAGTTATCACTCATTATAACAAGTATTTATGAAATAGAACTTATAAATTGGATAGATTCCTTGCATTCTTTTAAATACATACATGAGAATAGACAATAGTTAAGAATAACTTAAGTATTTCTTGAGATTTTTTCATTTTAGAAATTTTCCTAGGATTTTGAAGAAAATTAGCCTACTAGAGATTGGGAACTATCCAAAGATACAAATTCATATGAGCACACAAATTTCTCTTAACAACAACTTAACACATTTCAATAGATAGTTAACTTTATTGCCTTACAAAATGCATCCTATGAAGGGATTCTAACATAATTATATACTCAATAATCCTTATGTAATGCAATATTCTTAGTATTTTATGAAATCAATTAATCCATTACTTGAACATAAGCAATCAACAAAGTAATCAATGCAAAAATATGCAAAGGAGAACTCAGTAACAATTGATTATTTTATTTAAAAGAAATTGTTGTATTACAATTTGGATACAATTATGCTTGAAGCATGTATTCATATATTTAAATTGAAATGAACTTTAATGTTATAGAGAGTTCTATTTATAGACCCATTCTCCCTATATCTTAAGACACCTAAAAATTATAGAGCAAAGCCCATCCCAAAATTACATTTCCCAAAAATTCTTTGCAATGAGACTCATATCCCCTTAAATAGACAAGTTTAGCATGCAAGCTCATGATCCAAGACACGGGTGTCACATGTTACATTTGACACCTATAATTTTTTTGGAACAAAATAGGTACACCAATAACCTTTTATAAAATAATATTCTCATTTGCAACTCAAACCAAAAGGTTGTTGGAACTATTGAATAAGAACCTTGAAGATGAAAGCACTGAAGAAGAAAAAACTAAAGTTATGATTAGGAAGCTGAGGTGGAAGAAACTAGATGAATGATTGAAATTTGATTTGGAATCCTATTCATTTTACTTTTACAACCAAGAAGCATAGGTTTCCTCTGAAGGCTACAAGAACTCTTAACACTTTTGCAACTTTTCTAGTATGAGCACTATACTTGGCATCCAAACCATTTTGGCCTATTTTTTGTAGCTATCCAAGTTTAAATTCAAATTTATTAGCTCATCCAAAGAATTATTCAACAATTCTAAACATGGATCCCATTGGCACATATGAATGAGCATAATGATGGTACAATAGCACTAAATTTACCCTTCCACAAATCAAAGGACTTGATAATTCCATTATTGTCTAGGATTTTGGACATTATTCCTTCCTCTACAGTCTCAAATGGCTTCAATTTATTCTTCAATTGATGCTCTAGCCTAGATTTCTATGTTTAAGTCTCCCCTAACAATCTAACAAACTCACTAGTAGCTACTAACCCATTAGGAATATTAGGGTCATACCTGGCCTTTTTATATATTTCACTTATGGCTGATAGTTTGTGGATCCAAGTACTAAAAATATTCTTCAAGCTTTCCTAATGTTGCAAGTACTGTATAAAATAATTTCTTAAACCATTATATCCACTCAAAGATTCATTCAACCTCTAAACAATGCATGATATCCTATGACCAATAAGGTCTTAAACCATATTTAAAACCCTTTTCTCCCCTTTTCCTTTGCATTTTTCAATTCATTTTTATATCCTTTATTATTAACGAAAGTGTTTCCCTATCTTGGACATAAGTGTCCAATGAGATTTATTTAGGAGTGGTTGGTGGTGTAGAAATACCTTTTCTAGGTGGGAGTAATGACTAGACCATATTATACTCCTAAAATAATTTCATATGGTCCTAAAATTTATAAAAGTATTCTTGGATCTTATTTATTGTTGCTCACTAAATAATGTTGTGCTAGCCACCAGAGATGTTAATTGAGGGGTTGTGGTGTTAGCAAGCCTCCTAGCGATAAGATTTTCAATTAGGTCTCTAATTTTATTTGTCACTTGTGGCTTATTGGTCTAAGGGATAATCACCCACATAGCAAGGGTTCCATACTTTGTACTAAACCCTAAACCAAAATATGCTTGATCCTCTATGCTAAATGCTTCTTCATTAGTATATTTCATTCTTATGGTGTCAAGTCCAATGGATAAGGAGATATCCCAATATGGTAGTAGGAGTAATCCACTTTCATAAGCCATTCTCATACCCTCCTTAAGAGTGATTTTATTGGCTTGAGAGTCAACTTCATGTAGTACTTTCTTTGTCAAGCCCTTTAGCCTTTTTCATCATACTTGCAAATTCCTTTCTTTTGATTTTCAACATAAAGTCCTTGAATTCCTTAGACTTTACAAAATTATCACATGTGATGAATTTTGTGCATGCTAATGCTCTGATATCATTTATCTCATCTCCTATAACCCTAAAATTGATGTCAAATCTATCTTGAGGAACGTCATAAATTTGAACCCTTTGAAGAGAAGGCATGATTTGATTAACCTCCTCATCATCCACCACATTTTCTTTGGTTTCCTCTATCTCTATATAGCCAATAGAGTAACTTAATAGGGGTTGAAATTTTTTTTGCTTCTTCTTTTTCTTCTTAGGTGGAGGGTCAATTGAAATTGCAAGTTCTTCAACTAGTTGCATTTTTTGGGACATGATTGTCATTTCAACCTTTTGTTCTTCCCCTACATGTGGCCTTTATTTTAGTCTTCTTTTAGATATAGGAGGCTTATAAATAAGAGAAAACACATTCTCTAACATGATTTGGACTCTAACAATAGGATCATTAAGCTTATAGTAATCCTTAAGATAGTTAGGATCTTCTTTCTTTTTTTTCTCTTTATCTTTCATTATTGTACTCTATTTTGTTTTCTTAATTTTTAATTCATCATCGGCAATGAAATTCCTCACAACATCCTCTACCATGAAAATTTTATGATAAAATTTTGATCTCTTATCATTTACCCTTGTTTAGTTGATAAAAATATTAGGATCATAATCTGTGTGCACATCCAAATTCATCATGTATGCTTGTAGGATTGGATACAAAAACTCCAATCTTTTCTTTTCTATAACTATTAAATCATATTATATAATAATGAAAGGAAGAAAGAACCCTTCTTGTGGTTTCTCAGATTATGTTTTTCTATTTCATTCAACTAACATATGACCTAAAAGAAAGATTATTATTGGAATAGTTCTTGGTAGTATATGAGGCCTCATGGGAGATCCATATACCCTTATCATTGTGAATCTTGAATGGAGATATTGATCTACCCAATTATGTTGGATTCCTAGTGTGGACAATGATTTTGGATTGCCCAACTGCTTTAAGCTCCTAGGGTTTTTCACCTAAAAGTAGAAAGAATGGGGTCCAAAATGAAAATGTCTACACTCAAGATTAATGTAAATGAGTTTTAATATATCTAATTATGATGTAATAATGCATTGATCTGAAAAGAAAATGATTTAATGATGCAAAACCTAAGAAATGCAAAATGCTGGAAAACACATTGTGATATGCAAAAAACACCTAAAAATGCAAGTAAATGATGAAATAACTAAATAGAATTGGAGAGGTGCACCTGGAACATAAAATATAATGTGGAGAGATTCTAGAATCCTAAGAAATTAACTGAAGATGTTGACTAGGACACTTACACCAAGCTGGGAGACAGTCCTAGTTTCAGGAAAACTGCTCAAAAACCCATTTCGACCAAATGGGTATCCAAATCTACAAAAACCTCTAAAAAATAGGTTCATTGGGACTAAGCCTCCATTGTTGGAAACTTAGTCCACTTCTGAATTTCTAAAAATTTGAAAGTGGAAACGGAATCCCTCGATCTGCACTTTGGTTCTTGACAGGTGTCTGCTTTTGAAATTATGACTTTCGGGCCTGAAAGTGACTTTTAAAGGATATTTTGGATTTGCAAGCAAGGAGAGGTCTTCAACAAGTCTTCAACCTAGTCATCAATGATCTTCAAACCCTAGAAGTGTCTAAAACTACAAACACACAATGAAAGAGAAAGAAATGGTGAATGTTAGGGTATGGGGGTTTGCCTTGGTCAAACCCCTTTTTAGGTAATTAAACCAAATGAAGAAATAATGTAATGAAGAATGCAACAATGGAGTTAATACCTTGCCATGATGTTTGATCTTGAATTCCTACATGTTGATGGTGTTTTCTGCACAGCAACAACTCATACAAAATACAATATCCTATCTCTCTTGAAAGGTAATCTTCAGTAATAAATCACTGAAAATCGCCCCAAGGTCTCTCGGGTGTTAGGTCATAACAATGCATAAACAACTCAGATAAAATGTGAAATGCTGGTAATCACAATCAGACCTTACTACAAGCAACCTGTATCTTTCTACTTATCAGATCTTGCAATATAATGATCTATAATCCTAAATCTAACCAAATGATAAAGAAATAGCAAAAGATAAGGGTGCAAGGATGTAATAGAATCTAAAATACTCCTGGAATGAACAATGTAAATAATAGATACTTGGAATGGACCTATCTCAAATAACCAGTTCTTGTTCAACCCACAATGCAATCTTCCAAGAATGGTGCAATATTCTAAGGTATTTAAATTTTCAAATCATAGACTTGCATCTACAATCGAACTTAAGCACATTGAATATATGGTCCAGGTTGACTTCACCAGCCTACTACAATCAGATAGTTACTAGGAGTATAGACCAGAGATAGCTACAAACATTCCAAATATGAAATCATAAACATCATGCATCCAACTGAAATTGATTTATTTCTGAATACTAAACCCTAAGTCTTCAAGCAATTTGAAAGATAGAACAAAAGAAATACTCAAGATGAAATAACACAAGAGATTTCACCAGGAAAACCACAATGTCTTCAATTGTATTAATCACCAAAATGCTGCAACAATTCAACTGTTCTGATACAAAATTTTCTTCAAGAAACTGAATATTACTTCTAAGGAAAATGCTCTAACTATTGCTCTCACTTCTCTATTACTGTCTAGTTAATGTCTAACCCCTTACAATGAGGCAAGAATGCCCTCTTATAGAAAACCCCAAGATATGTTGGCCCAGCCAAACATTTTTACAAAATAATAAGAACCGCCCAAAATAGGTCAGCCAAGGAGAAAAATCAAACTAAGGCACACATTAAATGCCATCATCCAGGTCGGCCTTGACACAATTTTCAATGCAATCCCATCCAATGCATGCCCCACGATAATAGGGAAGCACAAATCTCAAAATAAGCATTAACTGCTTCTTCCCTTATCCTTTCTTTCCAGACGAACCCTGCACCCTCAAGAATGTTCCATCCAGCTCGATGACAGGTGGCAAAGGCAAAACCTTCAGTCGGCATTTAATTGAGTCGATCTCCTCTTTGGACCGGTCAACAACCTTGTTCCAATCTTCCCTGCTGACCATATACTTATCCATTACAGCCAAATAGGTAGCTGCATCATCAAGCTGGTGAGCAATTACAACTCCTTCTACATCTGGGGCATAAACTTCATGCCACCATTCCTTTAGCTGCTCAAGACTCAGGTATTTCGGGGCTATCTTCCTCCTGTTGGTCATCACCTCAAAGAATGCAATGCATCCATCATACACTGCAGTGAGATCCCCATTAATCTGCTTCTTTCTTTTCAAAATCTTCTTCATGGCCTTCTGCCTAATCTGCAGTGCCTTGAACCATTCCCAAGGTTCATCAAACCTGGAAGAAGGAAGAAATCCATCCTCAGCCAATTGTTCTCTTCCATGTCCCATAATAACCCTTGATTTCTGCAACAAGAGGTCCATGTCATCCTTGTCCTGGGACAGTACATACTCTCACAGCTCCTTAGCCCGGACTGCATCCTTTCCTACCGATAGAATATCCTTGATGGTATCATCTCCTTTAGTTTGCACACTCATTAACCAATCAATGGCGGCTTGAGCTGAGGCTTTTAACTTCTCAATTCTGGAGATGGTCTCCTTAGGTAGAAAGCCAGGAGTGGCAGAAGAAGAAGGATGGAGGGACTACAAAGGCTTCATTACCTCTTCCAAACATTTCCTTAACCTTTCATTTTCTTTCTTCAGTTCACGTTTGGTCTGAGTTTCCCTCTTCAATCTGTCAACAATCACCACACTGGACCCCTCAAACTCCTCAATATCCTACTCCATGGAGGCTGGCCTGAGGTTGATAGTCTGTACATTATAATCCTGACTTGTAACATCTTCTCTCATTTTGTCCGTGGCAGGAGTAGCAATGTGGATAACCCTGTTATGGGTTTCATCCCTTTCCACCTTCGAGATTACCCTAGCTGTCTTCTTCTTCTTTCCTTTACCGATCTTTGACAGCATTTCATCCCAGTCCAAGGGGGTATCCTCAACAACCACCTACTTCTTTCTTGGAAGCTCTCTCTCTAGCCAGTCCGAAGCTATAGGGTCTACTCAGATTTCTTCTGTCCTAACATCCTCCGACTGCTCTGTCACCTTTTCCTCCTCTTCTGTAGTTTCCTTATCATCCTCCTTCTCTGGAAGCTGCTCACCTTGATCAATTTCCTCAAGTTCTACCTCTGGATGCACTGGTGATGGGGTCTTAGTAGGGATATTTTCCTCCGGCTCAGGCGATCCGCAGCCTTTGTCACTTTTCGGGGAGTCTTCATATTGTACCAAAGGAGAAGTATGCCATTCCTCCTCTTCCACCTCTAGCTCTGTTGCTTCACTAAAGAGAGTCCCCTCCTTGAAGGGCTCTGCTTCTTCGCTAGTTTCCTATTCCCCTAGAATTTATGGCTCTGGTATGCTCGATAAAGGAGAAACAGCCCTGGATGGTTCTGCAGCTGGTGGCATTGGAGGAGAATCCTTCTTCTGCATAGCATCCTTCAGAGAGGGAGTTCTGGATCTCCTGGTATAAACCTTGGCTTTCTCCCCTCCTAAACTCTCCACATCAACAATTGGAGGTTCATCACCTGAAGCACCCTGACCCTTCCTCTTTGCAGTTCGAGTTGTTCTTGCCTTCTTCGGCGATGGAGGGGCATCTCCCTCTTCTGCCTTTTCCATTTCCTCCTCGTCAGAGGACTTGCTAATTGTCAGAGTTTTCCATCTCCTTTTTCCTTTTGGTTTCCTTTTCACCTCAGGCTCACCTTCCTTAGGACCTCTGACCTTTATCTTGAATGGTGAGGTTTTTCCAGCTTTCCCTTTGGGGTCATCTTCCCCGGATTCCTCTGAGGTAGACATGGGATTGAGATTTCCCATCAATTCAAAAGTACAAGTTACCTTTGCGCTTTCCAATTCCCAAATTTTATGTTTTATCCAAGATGAGGTGAACTTCATGACAGGAGCCATCAAGTCTTCCAGCTCTGTAACTTCATTCTCATTCCAATCTATATCCCCGACTGACCTATCATTTATAGCTTCGTAGGCATGGTCCTGTACCAGGTTTTCGTCATCATCCAGTTGATCCAGAATCAACTTTACATTATACTGCCTAATTGCCTCCACAGGAAGCCTAGAGTATCTCTTTTTTCTAGCCTCAAGGTCATCTTTGATATTGACCCAATAATCTTCTAGGTCATCCTTATGCCTGTACTCCCTAGTACCTTTCTTCTGTGCCTCTCCAGTTATGTCAAAATTCATCCTTTTCGAATAGAAGGAGAAACCATATGCCGCCAGCTCTTCACCTACAGTGTGGGCTGATTGGATAGAAGGGCACATTTCTGCCACACTGATCCCAAGAGGGAAGTCTCCTCTGAAGCCTGTCTTGTGCTTCTCTCTCTTTACCACGGCATCAAATTCACAAATTTGCCTCACAACTTCTAACAAAACAATGTGGTCAGTAGGATACCGAGGCAACCTATACGAAGCAACTAGGCATCCATCAATTCTGAGGTAGGTGAAGGTGGGGAACTGGATGAACCAGGCTCTGTAGTTCTTTATTAGCCCCTTGGCTCCGTCGGACAACCTCATGTGTTCAGCATTCTGCAGCGTCCAGGTGATATGCATCGTGAATGCATCGTTAGCCCTTCTGTAATCCTTATGCCCAAGATGCAACTCCGGATAAACCTCATAAATGATATCCTGTCCAAGTGTCCCCTTCGGATTTAGACCCTTGTATGGGTAAGATATGGCTAGTATATACACCACATATGAGGACATGGTGAACTTCTTTGTTTCCAAGACATTCCTTAACTGCCTATCAATTTCTGCACTGATGAGCCCTGCCCAATGATAATTGGTCCCTTGTCCAATCTTGGTGATTACGTGGACCATCCAGCTTTCCAACACCCCTGCACTTTTCAATACTACCACCCTGCTTAGAAATGTGATGGCATCATATACATCTGATCTGAACTTAACCCTGTGCAACTGTTTGGGAAACTTGGAATGATGGGATTTTGGCTTCTCTAACCAGGAGTTAATCATCTGTTGAGCCTTGATGGGCTCATTCTCATAATACGTTTTGGCAGTATCTATATTCAAAGCACATACTGAAGGTAGATCCGGCATGCTGAAAGCTTGTGCAATGGAGATAGGGCTAAAGTTTTCCAGAACTCTCCCCTTGGTACTAACCACCCTCTGTGTATCAAAATCATATTGTCTGGCACACTCGATAATGAGCTCATAACACTGGACCGCCGGAGGGAATCCTGCCACATGCACTAGTCCGGATTGTATCATTCCCTGCCTCAGAGCTGACAGATCCTTCTCAGCTGTCTATTGCTTGAACTCCTCATATTTCCATGCCCCAACATTGGTATCAGATACTTCGGCCCACACAGAAGACACCCTGCTCTCGGGGAGCTGACTCTTCATATCTAATCGTAACCGTTCTGCTTCAGAGATGGGTGACCCTCTTGTGGCACCCTTAGATTTCCTGACTGCAGCTTTGCTCGATTCGGCCTGCAATCACAAAAGACACCATTAGTGTTCAATTACTAGGCATAATCTGACCAAAGGTTAGCACAAGATCATATAAAACCGTTAGAATTCATCACAAATGCTAATCCTTTGCAGATCCAGAAAAACAAAGCAGTTCGGGAAAATATCGCAATCCAGAAAAATCCAGTCGGGGCAGAATTTCGGAGAAATTTGACCCAGACGGATTCTTGCTGCCAAAGCATCATTAGTCAAATAGATCGTTAGTACGGATGAAAGATCAAAAGATAATTATGGAATTCACTCATTGGCAACAAGAAATAAACATTTAGCAATCATTCCATTAGTCCTATCATTGAAACATCAAAAAAGACACAGCCAGACAGGAAATCCAGAAAAATCCGGATGGAACGAATTTTCGCGGACAGCTTAAAAAAGTTCTAGTAATAATCCCAGCCCGCGGAATAGGCCCAAATCGGGAAAATTCGAAAGCAGCAGAATTCCGCAAGGACCTCGGAAACCCGAAAAATGACGAAACGCGAACCAAAAGCCAAATTATCACGGGATCTTCCTTACCTGAGCTCTAATGGTCTCGAAACTGACAATAATCAATAAAACTCAGGACGCAAAAGATTTGAACTTCTCAAAAGTACTCAAAAGATGAATCCCTATTTCAAAACAATGATGCCCTAATTTGAATAACTAGACCTCCGCCATTAAAAGCAGGGGAAACTTTAAGGTTTAAAATATCAACTAAGGATTTACCTAAAGCATCTGAATCTTCACAAGACGGGGGGAAGGTCAGCATGATACAGGAACAAAATCGCTCAATCATAACGAAATATCCGTTCTGGGCCAAACACCGAAGAAAACCCTAACCTCGCACAATATGGCAGATTCTGCACTAAGAAGGCAAATAATCTAGCCCAGAACCCCATCTGAAGGGATACATACGCTGTCTAATGGATAAACGCAAGCTCATAGGGCATAGGTGAAAGGGTTCTACAACAAAATGGGTCAAACCCTGACTCTATAAACACGAAATCAAGACCCAGCAAAGGCCAACCCAAATGATCACCATTAAATACAAAGAAGCCAATCATGGCGTAAACAAACAAAAGGGGCCGTCGACAACCTACCATGGATCAAGGCAGATGAAATTCAAGCTCAAAAAGATGACCACGCAGTGAACACGCCTAAGCAATGAAAACCCAGACACTGGCTCCCAAGCAATCCTCACGCACACGAGTCAAGATCGAACCTTAGAGCTCAAATGGAAATTCCCAATCGCCAGAACAAAAGCAAATGAATAGACGAACTCATAATGATGCTTGAAATGCCCCAAATCCACCCTTATACTCATCTAAGCAAAGGTACCTCGGCCATTAATGTGCGACAAGACATTTCTGACAAGTCCAGAAACCCGAGCCCAAAACAAAATTCTAGAGAATCCCAGAATGTGCGGAAACATAGATTTCGCGGAAATGCAGAAACCGGGGAAATGACGATGATCGAGATTTTGGAAAAGTTCAGGAAAATCCGCTAGGACCGAAAAATCCCAGGATCTAGCAGAAACCTGGATTCGGAGAATCCAGCCAGGAACGGACAAGGAACCAGGGCCCGAGAAAATCCGCCGAAGCTGGAAAATCTCGGATCCAGGTGAAAACCCGGATTTGGCTTAAAACTCAATTTTAATCAATTACAGCCTCAGGGCAAGGTCAAAGCCAGCAAGACCAACATGCTAAGACCCTAAAATGATAAATCCAATAAAACTAAAGGTCGAAATACATCCGAAAAGAGGGTCCCTACTCCAAGTGGGGCGTGTGTGCAAAAACTGCACAACAAATGGTGACTCTGCTGGAGAAATGCTCCTAAGCATTTCGATGACAAACTGGAATCAAGAACCCAGAACTAATGGTTTCAACTCAGGCATCCAGCCACCATCCCATGTTTAAACAAAGAAACCCCTAGCCACTCAAACATTCCTATACCAGGGTCAAAGTGTGTGCACATGCATTCATTACCTACCCTCAGTTGCAACAAGAACCAGACTTGGTATGAACAAGCTACGTGAAGATTCTTACTCTAAAAGTAACCTGGATAGAGTCTCGCTGCCAGTCAGGCGTCCATAGCCCCGACGAGGTTATCGTTGTGATCCTCCTGAACATAGCTCTACTACTAGCCAGGCGTCTATAGCCCCGGTAGAGATATTTAGATCCCCCTGATAAGTTGAATTCAAATTTCTTGACTTTCATATTTTTCTCTCTTTTTTTTTATTCTTCTGATATTTCTTTTCTTTTCACTCATTTCCTTCAACCTGTGAACAGTGAAGTTCACACTCAGGGCTGAGAACCATAGTGGCACTAGAGCAGAAAAGGATTTTTCACCTGTTCAGACCTTATAAGGACCTCTTACAACTTCAGGTATATTAAGGATTAGAAGTATAAGACCCCAATATATTCCTGTTAAAACCGATTAGAGAATCTCTGCCTTAGCATAAGGATAAATGACATAAGGTAAGGAGTTTGTACCATGTTGTCCTGGAAGGGTGATTAAAGTTTGTAAGGGAAATACCAAGAACATCATACCTGCTTTATCATCATTGCCATACAGATGCACCCAAAGATCCCCAAAAGGAAAGGAACCAAGAGCAAGAGCAATGCAAACCAAAACAAACAAACCGAAGCAAACCTACCCTAACTAAAGCAAAGCAAGCAAACCGAAAGGGAAACCTACTCTAACCAAACAAGAAAAGCAACCTAAACTAACTATGTACAGAGCAGGGAGCTGCAAATAGCTTAGGACTAAAAATAATGTTTCAGGTACTGCCCATTGATAGGCAGTGGGATATCCTCTCCCGTGAGAGTCTTCAGACGGAAGGAATTATCTCCAAGTATTTCAGCAATCTGATATGGGCCAAGCCACAGTTTATCAAACTTTCCATGATTCCCTTTCTAGTCGTGAGGCTTATCCTAGTATAGGACAAGGTCAGAAATCCTGAAGGCTTTGACTTTAGCCCTCCTATCAAACCATCTCTTGACTACCCCCTGATGTTTGGCAAAATTCTCCAGAGCATTGTCTCGTTTCTCCTCAAGGTGTAGTAATTTTGTTAACCTATCCTCCCGTCTGTCCCCTTCATCATAAAACTGATTTATAAATTGTAGAGTTGGGATCTTTAGTTGGATAGGGAACACTGATTCTAGACCGTACACTAGGTGATAAGGAGATGTTCCAATGGAAGACTTAAGTCTAGTACGATCTGCCCAAAGGGAAAACTGGAGCTGGGTATGCCAGTCCTTTGGGTTCCTCTCTAACAACTTACGAATGACAGTCAACAGGTTCTTATTAGAGGACTCTGCTAAGCCATTTCCCTGGGGGTAATAATTAGAAGCAAACTTCACAATAATGCCATGATCAAAAGCCTAGTTTGAGAATTTTAAAGATGCAAACGCAGGACCATTATCACAAACAACAGCAACAGGACATCCAAACTGATTAAGAATGGCTGACTCTAAGAAATCAATCACTAGATCTGATGTGCATTGTCTACAAGCAAAAGCTTCAGTCCACCTTGTAAAGTAATCAGTGATAGTAAGAATGTCCCTGTGTCCCACAGAAGATGGTGGGTTGATGGGGCCTATGAAATCCATACCCCATTGAGCAAAAGGTCTTACCTCGGTGACTGGTTGGAGCGGGAGTGCTGCACACCTTTCTCTTGTTGCTACAGTCTGGCAAGTGTGATAGGTCCATACATGTTGATGAACATCCTTGAACAATGTAGGCTAGTAATACCCTACCCTCAAAATTTGATTTGTAGTAGCAATAGCTGAACCATGATTGGTACCATATTTCTCGTGAAATTCATTCATTACTCTTTCAGCTTCCTGTCTTCCAAGGCACCTCAAATAAATACCTTCATGATTTTTTTATACAAAACAGCTCCTTTCAACATGAACCCATCACCTTTCAACCGCAAAGCTCGCCTCTGAACTGCATTAAGATGGCTTGGAGCTCGTTGATTTAGCAGATAATAGACCAAGTCATCATACCAACCATCTGGGGAAACCTCTTCAACATTATAGTTCTGAACAGACAATTCAGGGCCTATCTCTGCCATCGTCTGGGTGAGTCCTTGTCCTCTTACAAGCCTCATAGGCTGGATCTCAATGTCATACTCTTGAAGCATGGTCACCCATTTAGCTCTGCGCTCACCTAATTCATTTTGCATCAAGAGCAACTTAACTGTAGAATCAGGAACAATTGCATACACGTTATTTCTGAGGATATAATGCCTAAATTTCTTTACTGCTCTGACCAAGGCATAGGCTTGCTTTTCCACACTGGGATATTTCAATTCAACATCTTTCAACGGTGCACTCATAAAAGCAATAGGATTCTCATTTCCCTCATCAGACTTTTGAGTAAGCATTCCAGCACATGAATGGTCTGAGGCAAACGAATAGATATAAAAGGGCTTGCTATAGTTAGGACTTACTAATACTGGAGCATCAACAATGGCTCTTTTGATCTCTACAAAGGCTTCCTTTGCTTCTATAGTCCATTTGATCTTAGCATCTTGTTTCAACATTGCATTTAATGGCTTCACAATTTCAGCAAATCCGGTGATGAACTTTCTAACAAAGTTAATCTTACCAAAGAAAGACTTCATTTCTTTTTTGCTAGCAGGTGGCTGAATCCTCAATATGGCCTCCACTCCCTCAGGATCTATAGCAATTCCCTTTTCTGATATGACATGTCCTAATAGCTTTCCTTCTGTGACTCCGAAAATACACTTCTTAGGATTCAGGGATATGCCGAATTCTCTGCACTTCTGAAACACTTTGCGTAAATTTGAGATGTGATCCCCTCTTTTCTTTGAGAAAAAAGTCAGGTCGTCCATATAAATGATGATGCACTTGCCTATAATACCCTTAAAGGCAATATCCATAGCTCTTTGGAATGTAGCTCCGGCATTAATGAGACCAAATGGCATCCTCCTGTAGGCGAAGGTACCCCACTTAGTTGTGAAAGCTGTCTTGTGTCTGTCCTCATATTGGACCATCACTTGGTTGTATCCTGAATAACCGTCAAGAAAGGACATCATCTGGGAACCATTGACCACTTGTAGTACTTCATCCAAAGAGGGAACTGGATAGTTGTCCTTTTCTAATGGTCTGTTCAAATTTCTAAAATCAACACAGAGCCTAATTTCTCCATTCTTTTTTCTTACTGGAACCAGGTTTACCACCCATGTTGAATGCCTAACAGGAAATATAATCCTGGCAGATAGCAACTTTTGAACTTCTTTTTGTATGACTGGTTCCAACAATGCGTTGATAGGTCTCTGTCTCTATCTAAAAGGCTTGGCATCGGGCTTAAGGGCTATAGTATGAGTTATGATGGATGTATTATAAGTCTTCAAGTCTTTATAACTCTAGGCTACTATATCCAGAAAGTTGTGTAGGGCTCTGATTATACCCTGTCTTTCTTCTAGAGTGCATACTTTGCCGATGAAAATATTCTTAACATTATCCTCAGTTCCCACATTGTGAGTGTCACACTGTCCACTAATGGACTCCTTTGACTCTTGTTCCTGACCCCTAATTTTGTCCATATCAAAAATTCACTCTAGTTGTACTATTCCCCTTGGAATAGTATTGGACTTCAGATTCAGCACACCCTCTAGATCCAATTCTGCTTCCTGAGGTTCTGTTTCATCAATGATCTGTGAAGCAAAAATATTTGTATTTGTGATGAAGTCAATAATATGTTTATCATCCTCAAACACCTGAAAGTTAGTCACATTGTCTGGGACTGATGGCACAGGAGTCAATTCAATAGTAAACTTCTTCAATCCTGATAGAGATAGAGGCTGCAGAGTGCTTGCTGCTTGAGCCAAAAAATCAGCAGTTTGATTCCTCTTCCGTGGTATCAATTGAATGTTGAAGGCATCAAACCCTTCAATGAGGTCCCACACTCTATGTCTGTAGTTGGTCATTCTCCTATTATGGCATGAATACTGCTTTCTCACTTGTTTGACTACTAACTCTGAATCTCCAAAAACTTGCAGAATCTTAACCTTTTTCTTAAGTGCCATGAGAAGTCCATGAATTAATGCTTCGTACTCTGCTACATTATTTGTACAATAAAATTGGAGCCTATGGGAAGCAAAGAAGTTCTTACCTTTTGGACTAATTAGTTCAAACCCTGCTCTAGCCCCATGCTTAAATTTGGATCCATCAAATCTGAGAGTCCAGCATTCAGCAGCGGTGGTCCTCTTTATTACATCCTTTGGCTTAATACTACTATGTGATTCTTTAGACAACACAAGTCTCTTGCTTTCACACTCTTCCTGAGGATTCTATTCATCTGTCTTAACTGCCCGAATTGGGCTCATGCATTTCTGTACTTGTTCCACTGCTGTTTGGCATAAACAACATTCCAACTCTGAATGGGAGGCATTATGAACTCTACACCAATTAGGTAAGAGTAATTCCTCAAAGCTTGTCCTTCTTCCTAGGTGAATTTGGTTCTCCATACACTGCTTAATGAATTCCTGGAAACTGTCTAATACGCTGATCTGACTATCTTCAGGTTCCCTTTCTTCCTGAACTGATTCTATCAAAATAGTAACAGGAGTGGATCCTGTCTCAACATCCGTAGGCATCGAGTGTAGCATCAACACTTCCTCTGAGTCTGACTCTTCATATTGAGTTGACAACATGTAATTTCCCATTCCTACTTCTGATATCGTAACTTCTGTTGAAGTATTTTGATATTCTGTAATCATGTACTTCATTCTTGGTTCTCTCTCAATTCTGATTTGATTGGGCACTCCCTTTCAGGGAATCCACATATGAGAATGATCAGTAGACACATAACCATTCAAAGCCTTAGTAAAATCTCTTCCTAGAATCAAACCATATGCATCAAGAATATTGGCTACCTGGATATTGATAACCTGTTGAATCCTTGGATCAGAGGCTATCTGCATCTGGATCATGTTAAGTTCTCCTACCACACTCACTTCAGTTCTGTCCAATTGAGTCACCTTCTTTTGGGAGTCAGCAGGTGTAATTCCTAGGGCTCTACAAACTCTAAATGGCATCACATTGGTGGAAGCACCCAAATCCGACAAGCAGTTATGCAAATTCTTACCGAATATACGAACAGAGATCAGGAATGGTGGGGTTTCTGTTTTCCCTTGGAATAATGTGGGCTGAGTGTCCACCTGGACCACTTGAGTCTTATCTTTCCCTTTATCTCCAGGAGGAAAGTCAGTCTGATTGTGAGCTTAATTCTATGTCCTCACAAGTTGGGAACTGGAAGTCTGGCCAACATACTCACCAGAAGACTTATCCAATAACTTTGAATTTGCATCATAGGTACCTGAGACAGCCTTCCTAATTGCAGGGAACCTTAACAATTCAAATGCAGAAAGATTTACCTTTAGTTTCTTAAACTCCTCTGCAACATATGAAGCCATCTGCTCCTCACTCATATCAGTAGAGACTTCCTTAGATGGTTCCTCCACCTTATCCTTGCCAGCTTAAATAGTCTTGTCCTTTTGTGGTTCAGTTTGAGCCTATCTGTCCTTTGAAAGGTATTGCCTGGAAACATGTGGATAAGATGGATTGTTTCTAGCATTAGGATCTGGGGGGGTATTGAAATTGCTAGGAGGAATGGAAGTGGTGAAATTTCCTCCAGGCTGTGGACGTCTATGAGGCATATCTCTCAAGCCTTGCCTCTAAAACATTTGCACTTCTTCAACATACGCTTCCTCCTGATCGAGGGGGCCATTATCATTCATTTCTTCATTGAACAATTGAGCTACTTCATCCCCATTACAGATTTGATCTATTTTCTCTTCCTGAGAATCAGACTCCTCTGGTACATTTTCCTCACTTACTTGGAAGGGAACATGATTCAATACTAGTACAGGATAATCATAAGGGCTTGAAGGCACAATCTCCTGTCCATTTGCATTATTTTCTACTTCATACTAGAAAATGGAGGCTGCAGTTTAGAATTCTGGACATTCCAATTCTAAATGATGACTTGTCTTATGGAGCCTACACCACCCTGATAGGGCTGCTTCAGCCAGGTATACACCACTAGAAGGCTTGTCTTGACTGACAACTTGATTAGCTGGCTAATCAAATGGGGTAGGGACTCCTCCATTATTAGGACCTATATTCCAAGTTCTATTCTGTCTTTGTGGTGGCCTCTTATCAAATCCTGATCCACTTCCTTGGTCTCTATCAAAATTTTGCCTCCTATTGTTATTGAAACCTCTATCATTATTGTAACCCCTATCCTGATTATATCCCCTGTCATTATAGAATCCTCTGTCATTACACTGTCCCCTGTCAAAATTCTGCCCTTGTGAAAACTCCCTATTCTGATTAGATTGCATACCCTTCTGGACAGCTTGTAATTGGCTGTTCTAATTTCTTAAGTAAGTCACTTCTAGATTTAGCTTCTTTATCTATTCATCCATTTCATCAATCCTTTCCCTATTTGGATCCTGATAAGGATGATGATTTGGGTTACTCTGAGGAGGGACAGGCATTGTGGCAGATCCCAAAGACTGATGCAACACCTCAGAATTCTGCAGATAAGCAGGGAAGCTATTCGATTGGGACTGGTACATAGGCTGATTAACCTGCTATTGAGGGAAGTTTGTCGTAGGGGAGATCTGGCTCATGGGGTGACCAGGGTGTGGTACCATAGGTAATTGAGGGACTGGATTCATTATTGGGGTATGATTGGTAAGAGCCTAATTTACTACCTGAATCTGGTTGGGATGTGTAACCGGTCCCAGAGAAGGTAATGGCCCAGTTAGGTGTTGTCTCATATCCGTACTAAGCTTGACAGCTTCCGTATAAGCATCAGTCAGGGTACCTGGAGAGTTGGGTCTCCATTTCAAAAAGGTTGCTGTTAGGCTATCCAGAGCTTCATAATAGACTCCCAGGGCAGTACCATCATCCAAAACATATGGGTCTTGTAATCTGGTGAATGCACGGTGGAACCTATTATTGAAACTGGCTATTGGTTCATTAACCTCTCTCTTAACCTTGATGAACTGCAGGTATAACTCATTGGCACTGATGGGAATTCTAAATTTCTATAAAAGGGTCTTTTCAAGATCATTCCAATTAAGAATTGAACCGGCAGGGAGATGGTTGTACCAGTAAAAGGCTTCTTCTCCTAGTGAATAAGGGAACAACCTACAGGCAACATCCTCATGAACTATCCCCTTGTCTTTGAGACAAGTTTGGAAAATCCTTAGATGTTCTTCAGCAGTCTTGTTTGGGTCATTAGCATGAAATTTTGAACAAAAGTGCTCAGGGTTTTTGGGCATAACATTGTAGGCTTGGAAGAATAGGGGCGACAGGTTATTGGCAAGGAAAGCTATTGGTAAAAGTGGGGGTGGCGGTTGTGGTTGGTTAATGATGGGCTGAGGTTGCTGAATGGGAACTGCTTCAGGGATGGGTAAGGTTTCAACCTCTGGATGTGAAGATATGGATGAAGCTGGTGAAGGGATGGGTGATGATGATTCTCCCCTTTCTTGAGTCCTTCTTGACCTAGCGTGGAACTGTAACTCCTGTAAATCTTCCTCTCCTATGGTAGATCTGGTATTTCTCCTATATCTATATGGAGAGATGGCGTTCAAGAAACAATCCAGTGTGCTCATTCAGGCCCTCCTTCTAGTGCCAATCTGTTGATGGTGTTTTCTGCATAGCAACAACTCAGATAGAATACAATATCCTATCTCTCTTGAAAGGTAATCTTCAGTAATAAATCACTGAAAATTGCCCCAAGGTCTCTCGGGTGTTAGGTCATAACAATGCATAAACAACTCAGATAAAATGTGAAATGCTGGTAATCACAATCAGACCTTACTACAAGCAAACTGTATCTTTCTACTTATCAGATCTTGCAATATAATGATCTATAATCCTAAATCTAACCAAATGATAAAGAAATAGCAAAAGATAAGGGTGCAAGGATGTAATAGAATCTAAACTACTCCTGGAATGAACAATGTAAATAACAGATACTTGGAATGGACCTATCTCAAATAACCAGTTCTTGTTCAACCCACAATGCAATCTTCCAAGAACGGTGCAATCTTCTAAGGTATTTAAATTTTTAAATCATAGACTTGCATCTACAATCAAACTTAAGCACATTGAATATATGGTCCAGGTTGACTTCACCAGCCTACTACAATCAGATAGTTACTGGGAGTATAGACCAGAGATAGCTATAAACATTCCAAATATGAAATCATAAACATCATGCATCCAACTGAAACTGATTTATTTCTGAATACTAAACCCTAAGTCTTCAAGAAATTTGAAAGATAGAACAAAAGAACCACGCAAGATGAAATAACACAAGAGATTTCACCAAGAAAACCACAATGTCTTCAATTGTATTAATCACCAAAATGCTGCAACAATTCAACTGTTCTGATACAGAATTTGCTTCAAGAAACTGAATATTACTTCTAACGAAAATGCTCTAACTATTGCTCTCACTTCTCTATTACTGTCTAGTTAATGTTTAACCCCTTACAATGAGGCAAGAATGCCCTCTTATAGAAAACCCCAAGATATGTCGGCCCAACTAAACATTTTTACAAAATAATAAGAACCGCCCAAAATAGGTCGGCCAAGGAGAAAAATAAAACTAAGGCACACATTAAATGCCATCATCCAGGTCGGCCTTGACACAATTTTCAATGCAATCCCATACAATGCATGCCCCGCGATAATAGGGAAGCACAAATCTCAAAATAAGCATTAACTGCTTCTTCCCTTATCCTTTCTTTCCAGATGAACCCTGCACCCTCAAGAATGTTCCATCCAGCTCGATGACAGGTGGCAAAGGCAAAACCTTCAGTCGGCATTTAATTGAGTCGATCTCCTCTTTGGACCGGTCAACAACCTTGTTCCAATATTCCCTGCTGACCATATACTTATCCATTACAGCCAAATAGGTAGCTGCATCATCAAGCTGGTGAGCAGTTACAACTCCATCTGCATCTGGGGCATAAACTTCATGCCACCATTCCTTTAGCTGCTCAAGACTCGGGTATTTCGGGGCTATCTTCCTCTTGCCGGTCATCACCTCAAAGAATGCAATGCATCCATCGTACACTGCAGTGAGATCCCCATCAATCTGCTTATTTCTTTTCAAAATCTTCTTCATGGCCTTCTGCCTAATCTGCAGCACCTCGAACCATTCCCAAGGTTCATCCAACCTAGAAAAAGGAAGAAATCCATCCTCAGCCAATTGTTCTCTTCCATGTCCCATAATAACCCTTGATTTCTGCAACAAGAGGTCCATGTCATCCTTGTCTTGGGACAGTACATACTCTCACAACTTCTTAGCCCGGACTGCATCCTTTCCTACCGATAGAATATCCTTGATGGTATCATCTCCTTTAGTTTGCACACTCATTAACCAATCAATGGTGGCTTGAGCTGGGGCTTTTAACTTCTCAATTCCGGAGATGGTCTCCTTAGGTAGAAAGCCAGGAGTGGCAGAAGAAGAAGGATGGAGGGACTGCAAAGGCTTCATTACCTCTTCCAAACATTTCCTTAACCTTTCATTTTCTTTCTTCAGTTCACGTTTGGTCTGAGTTTCCCTCTTCAATCTATCAACAATCACCACACTGGACCCCTCAAACTCCTCAATATCCTGCTCCATGGAGGCTGGCCCGAGGTTGATAGTCTGAACATTATAATCCTGACTTGTAACATCTCTCATTTTTTCTGTGGCAGGAGTAGCAATGTGGATAACCTTGTTATGGGTTTCATCCCTTTCCACCTTCGAGATTACCCTAGCTGTCTTCTTCTTCTTTCCTTTACCGATCTTTCATAGCATTTCATCCCAGTCCAAGGGGGTATCCTCGACAACCACCTGCTTCTTTCTTGCAAGCTCTCTCTCTAGCCAGTCCGGAGCTACAGGGTCTACCCAGATTTCTTCTGTCCTAACATCCTCCGACTGCTCTGTCACCTTTTCCTCCTCTTCTGTAGTTGCCTTATCATCCTCCTTCTCTGGAAGCTGCTCACCTTGATCAATTTCCTCAAGTTCTACCTCTGGATGCACTGGTGATGGGGTCTTAGTAGGGATATTTTCCTCTGGCTCAGGCAATCCGCGGCCTTTGTCACTTTCTGGGGAGTCTTCATATTGTACCAAAGGAGAAGTATGCCATTCCTCCTCTTCCACCTCTAGCTCTGTTGCTTCACTAAAGAGATTCCCCTCCTTGAAGGGCTCTGCTTCTCCGCTAGTTTCCTATTCCCTCAGAATTTCTGGCTCTGGTATGCTCGATGGAGGAGAAACAGCCCTAGATGGTTCTGCAGCTGGTGGCATCGGAGGAGAATCCTTCTTCTGCACAGCATCCTTCGGAGAGGGAGTTCTGGATCTCCTGGTATAAACCTTGGCTTTCTCCCCTCCTGAACTCTCCACATCAAAAATTGGATGTTCATCACCTGAAGCACCCTGACCCTTCCTCTTTGCAGTTCGAGTTGTTCTTACCTTCTTCGGCGGTGGAGGGGCATCTCCCTCTTCTGCCTTTTCCATTTCCTCCTCGTCAGAGGACTTGCTAATTTTCAGAGTTTTCCATCTCCTTTTTCCTTTTGGTTTCCTTTTCACCTCAGGCTCACCTTCCTTAGGACCTCTGACCTTTATCTTGAACGGTGAGGTTTTTACAGCTTTCCCTTTGGGGTCATCTTCCCCAGATTCCTCTGAGGTAGACATGGGATTGAGATTTCCCATCAATTCAAAAGTACAAGTTACCTTTGCGCTTTCCAATTCCCAAATTTTATGTTTTATCCAAGATGAGGTGAACTTCATGACAGGAGCCATCAAGTAGCTTTGTAACTTCATTCTCATTCCAATCTATATCCCCGACTGACCTATCCTTTATAGCTTCGTAGGCATGGTCCTGTACCAGGTTTTCGTCATCATCCAGTTGATATGGAATCAACTTAACATTATACTGCCTAATTGCCTCCATAGGTAGCCTAGAGTATCTCTTTTTTCTAGCCTCAAGGTCATCTTTGATATTGACCCAATAATCTTCTAGGTCATCCTTATGCCTGTACTCCCTAGTAGCTTTCTTTTGTGCCTCTCCAGTTATGTCAAAATTCATCCTTTTAGAATAGAAGGAGAAACCATATGCCGCCAGCTCTTCACCTGTAGTGTGGGCTGATTGGATAGAAGGGCACATTTCTGCCACACCGATCCCAAGAGGGAAGTCTCCTCTGAAGCCTGTCTTGTGCTTCTCTCTCTTTACCACGGCATCAAATTCACAAATTTGCCTCACAACTTCTAACAAAACAATGTGGTCAGTAGGATACCGAGGCAACCTGTACGGAGCAACCGGGCATCCATCAATTCTGAGGTAGGTGAAGGTGGGGAACTGGATGAACCAGGCTCCGTAGTTCTTTATTAGCCCCTTAGCTCCATCGGACAACCTCATGTGTTCAACATTCTGCAACGTCCAGGTGATATGCATTGTGAATGCATCGTTAGCCCTTCTATAATCCTTATGCCCAAGATGCAACTCCGGATAAACCTCATAAATGATATCTTGTCCAAGTGTCCCCTTCGGATTCAGACCCTTGTATGGGTAAGATATGGCTAGTATATACACCACATATGAGGACATGGTGAACTTCTTTGTTTCTAGGACATTCCTTAACTGCCTATCAATTTCTGCACTGATGAGCCCTGCCCAGTGATAATTGGTCCCTTGTCCAATCTTGGTGATTACGTGGACCATCCAGCTTTCCAACACCCCTGTACTTTTCAATCCTGCCACCTTGCTTAGAAATGTGATGGCATCATATACATCTGATCTGAACTTAACCCTGTGCAACTATTTGGGCAACTTGGAATGATGGGATTTTGGCTTCTCTAACCAGGAGTTAATCATCTGTTGAGCCTTGATGGGCTCATTCTCATAATACGTTTTGGCAGTATCTATACTCAAAGCACATACTGAAGGTAGATCCGGCATGCTGAAAGCTTGTGCAATGGAGACAGGGCTAAAGTTTGCCAAAACTCTCCCCTCAGTACTAACCACCCTCGGTGTATCAAAATCATATTGTCTGGCGCACTCAAGAATTAGCTCATAACACTAGACCGCCAGAGGGAATCCTACCACATGCACTAGTCCGGATTGTATCATTCCCTGCCTCAGAGCTGACAGATCCTTCTCAGTCGTCCGTTGCTTGAAATCCTCATATTTCCAGGCCCCAACATTGGTATCAGATACTTCGGCCCACACAGAAGACACCCTGCTCTCGGGGAGCTGACTCTTCATATCTAATCATAACCGTTCTGCTTCAGAGATGGATGACCCTCCTGTGGCACCCTTAGATTTCCTGACTGCAGCTTTGCTCGATTCGGCCTGCACTCACAAAAGACACCATTAGTGTTCAATTACTAGGCACAATCTAACCAAAGGTTAGCACAAGATCATATAAAATCGTTAGAATTCATCACAAATGCTAATCCTTTGCAGATCCGGAAAAACAAAGCAGTCCGGGAAAATATCGCAATCCGGGAAAATCCAGTCGGGGCGGAATTTCGGAGAAATCTGACCCAGACGGATTCTTGCTGCCAAAGCATCATTAGTCAAATAGATCATTAGTATGGATGAAAGATCAAAAGATAATCATGGAATTCACTCATTGGCAACAAGAAATAAACATTTAGCAATCATTCCATTAGTCCTATCATTGAAACATCAAAAAAGACACAGCTAGACAGGAAATTCAGAAAAATCCGGATGGAACGGATTTTCGCGGATAGCTTAAAAAAGTTCTGGTAATAACCCCAGCGCGCAGAATAGGCCCAAATTGGGAAAATTCGAAAGCAGCAGAATTCTGCGAGGACCTCGGAAACCCAAAAAATGACGAAACGCAAACCAGAAGCCAAATTATCACGGGATCTTCCCTACCTGAGTTGTAATGGTCTCAAAACTGACAATAATCAATAAAACTCAGGACGCAAAAGATTTGAACTTCTCAAAAGTACTCAAAAGATGAATCCCTATTTCAAAACAATGATGCCCTAATTTGAATAACCAGACCTCCGCCATTAAAACTAGGGGAAACTTTAAGGTTTAAAATATCAACTAAGGATTTACCTAAAGCATCTGAATCTTCACAAGACGGGGGGAAGGTCAGCATGATATAGGAACAAAATCGCTCAATCATAACGAAATATCCATTTTGGGCCAAACACCGAAGAAAACCCTAACCTTGCACAATATGGCAGATTCCGCACTAAGAAGGCAAATAATCTAGCCCAGAACCCCGTCTGAAGGGATACATACGCCGTCTAATGGATAAACGCAAGCTCATAGGGCACAGGTGAAAGGGTTCTACAACAAAACGGGTCAAACCCTGACTCTATAAACACGGAATCAAGACCCAGCAAAGGCCAACCCAAATGATCACCATTAAATACAAAGAAGCCAATCATGGTGTAAACAAACAAAAGGGATCGTCGACAACCTACCATGGATCAAGGCAGATGAAATCTGAGCTCGAAAAGATGACCACGCAGTGAACACGCCTAAGCAATGAAAACCCAGACACTGGGTCCCAAGCAATCCTCACGCACACGAGTCAAGATCGAACCTCAGAGCTCAAATGGAAATTCCCAATCACCAGAGCAAAAGCAAATGAATAGACGAACTCAGAATGATGCTTGAAATGCCCCAAATCCGCCCTTATACTCGTCTGAGCAAAGGTACCTCGGCCATTAATGCGCGACAAGACATTTCTGACAAGTCCGGAAACCCGAGCCCAAAACAGAATTCTGGAGAATCCCATAATGCGCGGAAACACAGATTTCGCGAAAATGCAGAAACCGGGGAAATGACGACGATCGGGATTTTGGCAAAGTTCGGGAAAATCCGCTAGGACCGAAAAATCTCGGGATCAAGCAGAAACCCGGATTCGGAGAATCCAGCCAGGAACGGACAAGGAACCAGGGCCCGGGAAAATCCGCCAGAGCTGGAAAATCCCGGATCCAAGTGAAAACCTGGATTTGGCTTAAAACTCAATTTTAATCAATTCCAGCCTCAGGGCAAGGTCAAAGCCAGCAAGACCAACATGCTAAGACCCTAAAATGATAAATCCAATAAAACCAAAGGTCGAAAGACATCCGAAAAGAGGGTCCCTACTCCAAGTGGGGCGTGTGTGCAAAAACTGCACAACACTGCAGAAAAACATGAAGAATTTTCCCTTGACTGTCCTTGGAACCTATCTTGATGACTTGCAATGATAAAACCCTAGCTTGCTTGACTTGAGAACATGATGAATGATGGATGAATTATGATGAGTTATGAAATTGGGTCAAATGAGAGGGAAAACCTTATATTTATACACAATTGTGCCCTAATTCCTGAAAATACCTCATCACAGGCCGATAGGTCTTAAGGAATAAAAACCTAAAAGAAATTTAAATTTATTTTGACGTTTGATCCAAATGGGACTAATTCGCCACCAATGGAAAATTAGTCCACTTGGGAATTTTTAAGTGGATTTCAGGAATTGTGATAATTTAAATAATGTTTATTAGGTTCTTCTTCAACAAGACCCTTAAGTAAGTATTGTTAGTGTATAAATGGACCATTTAAAGCATAAGAAAGGTGTAAATATTGATGGCAAGCCTAGGAAAGTGTGAAATTTTGTTACAAGACTTTACAAAAATTTGAAATAGGTATTGGTAAGGTTATTTAGGTGAATTATGATATTATGGTCTTAGAAAAGTGTGAAGGTGTGTTACAACACCTTACAACATCTTTACAAGACATCAATAAATGCATTTTATTCAATTTGCAAGGGCCCAAGACCTAATGTGGATGTGTAAAACACCTCACAACACCAAATCAAGGCCTCATTAAGTTCAATTTATTAGCAATTATTCCCAAATAAAGCAAGAAAAAAGGGATACTTTTTTCCTGTCCACACCTAGTTAAGGTTGCCTATCCATCGTCCTTAAGAATATCATCTTTGATTCTAGAAATTTGCTTGATTTAATACCCAAGTGCCTTAGAATAGGTTGCAAAAATCATTCCTTGAACACAACATAATTTGAATTCTAGCAGTGCATATCCCAAATGTAGCATTGAACTAGTAGTGGAATCTTATGATCATAAAAGCACCTTAATTACATGGGATTTTCCTATATTGTCATCCCATTGTATAGAAATGTATGACAGAGTAGGGAATTCCATACTAAATACATAATATTTTCATCACTCCTTATAGCCTTCAACTCCCTATGAATTCCATTAGAGATGGAGGTAGCATAATCAAATTCACTATTCAAGTTTACATTATGTACATCAACAACCAACATGATTAAGTACACAAGTATCTAAGGTCTCACATCAACTCCTAGGACTTGGCAGGACACATAATATGTTTTAACAAAATAGTCCTAAAAATATCAATATCAAAAGGCTCCATTTAATTTTGGAAGAATTTCATCAGACTTTTATCCCTACCCCTAGTCCTATGACAAGGAATCAAGTAAACCCTATAGCTATGTCTTTCCTTTTGGCATTTATTAAACAAGGAATTGAAGTAAATGGGCTTATTTTATGTCATATTCATATTAAAAACCTTAGATATATATATTCTTTGTCTAATTTCACCAGTGTGCTACCCTTGAGAGTCAAAATTGTTCTATTTTATTAATCATATCTCCTTACTAATTCCCTAATTAATTACACATTCAAAAAAAACATTTCGAACCAATAGTTTACCAAGGTGTAGGTTCTAGATGTTGGAAATAGGTTGCTTAGAAAAATCCTTCTTATACCAGAAATCAAACAAAGTCTAACCATTCATAGGGATTGTTGCATCTCTTAATTCTCCTACTCTATCAAACTACCAGTCAATAATATTCCTAACCCTTAGGCATGCATGGATTTCCTTGATGAGCCTAGGATTTGGGCTAGGAGTTTCTTATCGAACCCTAATCTAGTTCTTGATGCTTGTGAAAACTAGTTTGACTCATTTTAGGGTTTAGCAACGACTAGGGTTTTAGAATATAGGAAGAGTTCTAACAATTAAAATATTCCAAGGAATTTTTACAATTTTCATAACAATAGAACCTTTACAACTCAAAATCACACAATTTGAGAAATAATTACACAACTTTGGGAAAGAAATGAAGATTTTCCTATTCTCTACTCTATTAACCCTAATTCACTTCTACAACTGTCGAATAGCTTGAATTTCCCAAATTCTTCACTTTGGTAATTTTTTAGGGCTCTTGAGACTTCAAAAAAATAAAAATGATTCAAAATTTTGATAAAATATGGTAGATATTGGTCTTTTTTTCCATTAAGGCTCATACAAGGGAACAAAGTGTTCGCAAGTATCCATTTTTAACTAAATAGGTTGTTGATCTTTAGTTGATGTGGGAATATCTATGGAGATCATGGCCTCTTACTTTATTTGAAAATATTTTGTTATGAAGATGCGACACATTAGAAAGAACAAACAAATAATTTTTTTTGTGTAAAATCACTTTATACTTAGAGGTCCCACATTAGTCACTGAGTCTCCAAATGGGGATGTAGAGTTGGCATGACATGAAAAATACTTGGACATGTGTCACCATTTTATGAAATCATAAATTTGGATGGTTCATAGTTTTATAACTTTTGATGTGAAAAGAGTGCACAAAATCACAACAAGTGGATCCCATTCATCCACCGATAGGCTTCACACATAATAAGGAAATCTCAAGCCTACCATGATGTCACTGCCACATGTCACAAAAGCACAACATCACGGTCTTGAGTTTTGAGTCTTTTAAGAGTACACAATGAACTAAAGTTGCACAATATGAATGAGATCTTACCATTTGGGAATGAGGTGGTACATAGATGGCATACAACCTAACACCACAAGAGACATGCAAAAACAAAGTGCATGCTTGCAAATTTGGAGAGTTTGCATAATGATAACATGCGATGAACATAATTAGTGTGATACAATAAGAATACAATAATTAGACTCCAACATGGATGAAATTGGGACCATAGAGAAAGTACTTGTAAAAGGTAACTTAAGTTATTTGAAATGCACATGTGTAAATGGCTTGAGAAAGTCACTAGGAAAAAAGGGTTGGTAAAAATTATAGTAAAGTTATAAAAGGGACCACTCAAGTTGAGCCATAGGCCAAGCAAGTCACCAAAAAAAGAAGATAAAGTGACTAGCCAAACATAGGTCCTTAGGGTTTAATATTTTTGGCCTTAAACCTATTAAAATTATAGAAAAAACCTTAGAAAAATGTGGTACTTTTGATATGGTTTGGTTTATAATGGTACTAATAGTATGATTAAGACATTAGAAATGCAAGGTTTTGTTGATTTAGATTGGATAGGTGATTAGGATAGTCAAAGGTCCACTCATGGGTATGTGTTTACTTTGTTTGGAGGGCCAGTGAGTTGGATGATTAACTGGTAGCCTGCGGTTACTTTATCCACCATAGAAGTATATTATATGGATGCCACCTATATGTATAAGGAGGTGATTTGGTTACAAAGATCGTGTATAGGTGTTGGGTTTTGATTGCATGACTATTCAAATTGGTTATGATAGCTAGAGTGCAATTTGTTTGGCTAAGAATCCTATGTATCATTCATGAATTAAGCTTGTGGATGTACAATACCATTTTTTCATGAAATGATTTTTAATGGAAAAATAAAGTTTAAGAAGATTAACACTCTTGAAACTGTTACTGTTGGTGTAATTAATTATTTAATTACACTTACATAAGTGTACTTAGGAATTTAATTATGTTCCTAGGTATCATTTACTAGGTGATAGGTTATAATGGGGCCTTGACCCTTATTCACATGTTTGCTTAGGATATAAGATTCCTTCTAGAAGTCTTTTCTAGACTTCACATTATCCTAGGTAGGTAGGTAGTTAGTTGTCACATGTCATAAGTTTATGACACATGTCAACATCATGTTCAATCCTACATCTCAACCTTTCCTATATAAGGAGGGTTATTGTACTCATTTGTATCATACTTCATACCTCATCATTTGATAGGTCTTAATATCAAGCAAGCTCATATTCTTGCATACTCTCTTGTAGAAGGTTTTCATTGTTTTGTAGGTGTTCTTGGGTATTGATCTAATCTTTAGCTCTTACACGGTATTAGAGAAATTTGAGGCTCTTACATGGTATCAGAGCCAAGCCTTGCAAAACCCTTCTTAGATATGAGGGTTGAGCTATTGCTTGTGAGAGATCTTGGTTATTTTTAGTAAGGTCGAGTATGCTCTTCTCTTGCATCATATGATGACCTAAAGAATCAGAAAAACTTGAAAGAAATACCATTTTGGGGGTTTTTCTTGAAGTTTTTTTATTGCAAGTTGGAGGGTTTGCATTTCGAGCTAATTGGGTTAGATTTGAACCTTCAATTGCGGATGGAAGGCCCAAAACCCCCCATTTTCATATAAAATACTTCATATTTTGAAGTAAATTTATTTTTGGCAATTTTTTTTAAAAAATTGGGTGACTATCTTAAATTTGACGGTCAAATGACCGTCACGAAAGCCCCCTCATGTCTTAACTAGGCAGTTTTCTTAAAATCGCCATAACTTTTGACTCAGGTATCAATTTTTCAAAAATGAGATGTCATTGGAAAGCTGATTTTGAGCACTTTCTAGTGGTGTAGGAATTATTATTAGATTTTATTCTTGTAATATTTTATTTGAATCTAAATTCAGATCTCCCTTTTGGACTTTCGAGCTCATAAATTTTTGCCAGTTTCTCCGATTTTGGTTATTCAAGTTGCGTTTGGAAGGTATTCAGAAGCTCTTTCATTGTGAACATGTACTTTTTCTAGATTCAGACCCAGGTATTATTTATTCAGTATTTTGCATATTTGTCATTGTGACTAATTACCTGGACATCTTGACTCCTAGAGAAGTTCTATCAGATTGGGAAGACTTCACTTGCAGTATATATCACATTTGGGAGTTTCTAATTCATATTGAAGGTTATTGTCTTTGCAATCTTCAAGATATATCATAGTTCATTATGGGGTTTTCATATTATCCTTCTTTGATTATGTTGCAAAAGGGAGACTATAAACAATAGAGAGATGGAATCATAGATCATCTCCAATCTGTTGAACTGTTGCCAAATTTGTATGGTATTGTTCCCCATCTAGGTTAAGGTATTCAAAAATTTGCTTAGAGTTGTAGTAGATATAATGTTTTAGGGGTTATTGCAATGCATGTTGATGATGATATTTTGAAATCTATTGATCATCATGATTTTCCTCATACTCTTTGGACTAATATTTGGGAGATATATGGTGATCTAGATACTCCACCATTCCCAAATGATCCTATTTTAGAATGTCATATGCCTCTTAATTATTTAGATAGGATACCCTATGATGATGATACTATTTAGGATTTTGATTGTTTGGAATACTTTGAATCTTCAGATGAGGATGACGAGGGTTCTTCATATGCTCCTTCTCTATTAGAGATAGCTGATGTACCTTCACCTTTAGTGATTCATTGTGTAGAGTCATTGATTGAGGCTTCCATCATTCCCGTTTAGCAAGACCATTCATCTTATGGTGATGATTCATTGAGCACGTCAAGTGATTCATTACAAAAAGTATCTCAGTATCTTCCTAATTGGGATTCCTACCAATTAAACATATTGTGGAGGATCACATTTCCAATTTGGAGGACACATTTAAGGGGTTATCTATCCTATTTGATGACAACCATTGCATAAATGTTGTCAAACCATCATGGTCTTTGGATCTTGTTCAAAATCAGTTTTTGTATAGTCTCGATTTGTCACCTTCTTCATTGATTGGGTATGTACCTGATTTGATAGTGGCATCTTTATCTTCAATGGAAAAGGAGACACATGAGCATATTTCAGAGACATCATCATCATCCATATTCATGCTTCCTTCCTTCATTTCCTATCTGGAATGGGAAGCATTCTTGCATTTGTACTTGGTTTTGTTTCTTCCAAAAGGGAGACAAGTTGTTTGTTGACATTGGATCTTGTTTTGTATTTAGGAACTTACCCTTTTTGTAGGTGATCACACATTGTGGGGGGGCTACATAGTCTCTTTCTTTCCCTCTTATGGGGGGGTTTTGTAATGTATATATTGGTGCAGGAGCACCTAGGTCATGAAATGCCTTCAAAAGGCTAATATGTTAAATTTGAAATGTTCAAGTCAAATTCATGTGTCAAAGCCATGCAAAGGTTAATTCTAATGTATTCAAGTCATGTAAATGGGTCTAAGGTGGTCAAGGAAATAAAAAGTGCAAAACTAGTAACATTGTCATATTGTCAAATATGTAAAAAGAACAAAAAAGAAGGAATGTGAAAAGAAAAAGTGGGAATAGGTCATTCAAGGTAGTTGAAGGGGTGGTTATTAGTTTAGAAAACTATAAAAATAATGTAAAGGCGAGGAAAAGCAGAACTTTGCGTTCTTGTAATCAGATTTTGAAATAAAATTCCATGTTTCTGAGTTAGCAAAATACTTTTTATTGTTTCTTTCTGTGAATTGATAGTTTAAGGTTAAATTCCTGTGTGAATACATTTGGGAAAAAGTTAGGTTTCATTCCAAGCAGTTGGAAGGTTAAGTTCTTAAGAAACAAAAGAACAAAAGCCAACTTTCAGTTCCTGGGCAGAGTTCTTTCACAAGTAGTTTTGAGAGTCTAACAAGAAGCAATTTCCATTCCACTGATGTAGGGTTATATGGTCAGTGGAATGGGTTTTTTTTATGTATCTTCAATTTTATTTAAGTGTGTGTGTGCAAGGGAATCAAGAACATGAAGTTGTGATGTTGCTACAAGGCTAAAATCTGAGTTTTCCTTTCAAAAATGGAGGTTTCAAGTAGGGTTTTGAAGAAATATCATGTGCATGGGTTAGAAGATGATTCCAAATGCTTTTGTAGATGTATTGTGACATGCTTCAACTATTTTCTGGAGGTTTTGAGGTTTGCATGTATCTTATACAAGAAACCCTCACTGGTTTTTGTGCTCTTCACCCTAGAATCAAGGGTTTAATAGTACAATTGGTTTCTAAGCTTTTCAATCTTTAAAATTGATTAAATTCTGAGTTTTATGGTGTAAATAAAGACTTTTTGTGGTTGGTAAGGGATTTGGAGTAATCTAAAAGGGGTCTCCTTTGTAAAAGAGGCCTAAACTAGTAGTCTTTTTCAGTGTTCTGTCTGAGAATCTGATAATTTCTTTAAGGAAGACTATTGTAAGCTTTTGTTATGTTATTATGTACGGTAAAGGGTCTTTGAATGTGACTTTGGATCTTTGATTTTGAATTTAATTTGAGAGATTTACCTGCTTTAGGGTATGAAGTTCTAAAGGATAAATAGTGCTTTGATCTCTTAGATAGTAGAAATCTGATGAAACAATTATTATGAATGTTTGAATACTAACCTATTGAAGTTGTTAAGGTTGTTTCAATGTTTGGAAAAGGAATGGAAGGAAAAGTTTGATATTATGGAGATTTGGACTTGTGAGTTCAATATGCTTTAATGGTGTTTGCATGCAGATACGTTGGGACAGTCATGTGATTGATGGAAACTATTATGGAAAGTGCTTGTAAGTGTGATATTAAGATGTTTACAATGATTTAAGGGTCTGATAAGGGTGCATGTTTAGTTGTTCTTTTTCCTTGATAATATTTGTTGTGCAGTTTTCTCACACATGCCCTGTTGAAAGCAGGAACCCTCTTTCGCTTTGGTTTTGGTTTCTTGGCCCTTTCATTTTGAGGATTTATCTTGCTATGGCATGTGCTTAAATGTTTATTTTGATTTCCTAAGTGTTTCCCCCAAGTTGCACATTGAGGATCTTTAGTTTTGGGTGAATTTTGGGTTTTTACCTTGGTTCGGGATTTTCCACCCCGTCCGGATTTTCCCGAATCTTGCTTAGATTCTGATTGAATGCTGTGGTTTGGAGATTTTCGTTCTTCACGGAATTCCACATGGTCTGGATATTTCCAAATTCCGTCATGTCGTCGGGTTCCTGGATTTTCCTGGCTGTCTTGTCGGTGGCATTAATGTTCTTTGTACAAGCTTTGAACGATGTATTTAATCGACCTCTAAATACTTTTGTGCCATTATGCTTTATTTTTTGTCATTGATTGAGCTATGGAGTGATTTATTTTGGTATTCAATTTGATTTAGGGCATTGAGTTGGTGAATTGTTCGATTTAAGTGGTGGTTTCTTGAGCATTGTTGTTGTTGTCTTCGTTGGGCGCCATTAAATTGGTATTTGCTGCCTCATTCGATTTCTGATGCGTCAAATGGTATGTATTCGATTTCCCTGCTTTTGATTGATGAATGATTAGCATTGCTTTGGCGGTTTTGGTTTGCTTGGGGTTTAATTATCTACATGTTTGGTCATTTCATGGCTAGGGTTGCATAACATTGTTTGATTTATAGTCTTCCAAGTGATTTCTAAGCTTTTTTGTTTCTTTGCATCATGAGGAGTCTTGCTTGAGAGTCATGATTTCCCCTAGTAAAGACTTAGTAGTTGAATTGATTGAATCCTGAGCTTGCCTGTGCGTTAATGGTAGATCTGAAGGGTTTTCTATCTAGGGCATCACCATTTAACTTTAGTATTCTTTCAAATTGGCCTAATAATTCTAAGAAAACCTATGGAAGGCCCATATCAAACTCATCACAGGCCTAGATTCTTGAATTTTATCTTCGATCCATTAATTTGAGCGAAATCATGATTTAGTGTCGAAGTTCGGGTTTCGTCCTCAGTTCAGGATTTTTTGTCTCTGGCGGATTTTCCGAATCCCTTTCATTTTCCCAGAATTCGCCTACTCTCGGAGTTTCACCTTATCCATGGATTTCCTTCGGCTCTAGATTTTCCCGAAATCCTTGATTCCCTATTTTTTCCAAAATTTGCCAAGTGTCTCCTCCTTCATGGAAATCCGTCTCTAGCAGATTTTCCCGAAATTTGATGAAATATGAAGGAATATGAAATAGCATGGTGTGTTAATAGGTGATGGTGAATTTTATGATTAATTCATGCTATATTTAGATCTCACATGTTGTTTATTTATTGATAATGGTCGGATTGAATTGCTAATAGGTGATTTCATGATTATTGTGCTGGAATCCATCTGGCGCGAAATTCTCTAAAATTCCTCCCTGACTTGGATTCTGCAGATGGTCCTAAAACCCAAAGTTTAACATGATCATTCTATATGAGGTTTAATAAGGTTTAATGATGATTTTGATTGATTAACCTTTGTTGGTCTGATCTTTATTATGGTTTGTTTGTCAAGTGCAGGCTGAATCTAGCAAGGTAACAACTAGAAAGGCTAAGAGTGACATGGAGGGATCCTCGGTGTCTGAAGCAGAAAGAATTAAGATGGACATCAAGAGAAAGATCCCAGAGAGTAAGATCACTTCTATCTGGTCAGAAGTAACATATACCAATGTTGGACTATGGGACTATGAGGAGTTCAAAGGCAGAATGGCAGCACAGGATCTTCCTTTGGTGGCTAAGAGGATGTTAGAATCAGGATTGGCACACGTAGCTGGTTTTCCTTCCACAGTGCAGTGTTATGAGTTAGTCCTTGAATGTGCTAGGCATTATGACCAGGATACCCAAAGAATTATTGGTCCTCAAGGGAGGATTGTGGAAAATTTGAACCTTGTTTCCGTTGCTCAAACCTTTGACATGCCAGATAGATCTCATGTGGTGGAATTCAACATGGAAGTAGCCAAGGAGTACTATGAAGAACAGATTGTCAAATCTGAGCAGCTCATCAATTCCTAGTTGGAGAAGCCTAAGTCTCATTATTCCAAACTGCCTAAGCAGTTATTCAGAGCAAAGTTCAAAAAGGAGTATTATGATGCCATCACTCTTCTTAGCAAGGTGGTTGGATTGAAAAATGTGGGTATGTTTGAGAATTGGATGTGTCATGTTATTGTGAGGATGGAACAGGAAAAGATTGACTATCATTGGGCAGGTGTCATAAGCAGAGTCATTCATGAACAATTTTCCAATGTGATGCAGACCTAGACCTTCACAATGACCTCGTACTTAGTCTATGCACTTGCAAGATTTCATCCATACAAGGGATTAAGTACCAAGGGTGTCTTTGGACAAGATATTATTTATGAGGTGTACCCTCAGTTGCACTTGGGAAGCTCAAACTACAGGAGGGTGAATGATGCATTGACCATGCATATCACCAGATTGCTTCAGGGAGTAGAACACACAATAATTTTTTACCAAGCCAAGGAGTTAATCAAGAAATATGGTGCTTGGTTCATTCAATTCCCAACCTTCTCATACATCTGGGTTGATGGTTGTCAAAGGGATCCATACAGACTTCCAAGGTATCCCACTGATCACATCTTACTTCTGGAAGTTACTAGACAGATATGTGATTTTGATGCTATTGTCAAAAGGGACAAGCATAAGACTGGTTTTGGTGGAGACTTTCCTTTGAGGATAGGTACTGGAGAGGCATGTCCTTCCATTATTTCTTCCCTGGCTTCAGAAGAGGAGATGAGTACCCTTGGTTTATCTTTCCATTCCAAGAGGTCTATATTTGATATAACAGGTGAAGCCCAAAGGAAGGCCAGTAGAGAATATAGCCATAAGGTTGATCTAGAAGACTACTGGGCCAATTGCAGTTACGAATATGAGGTAAGGAAGAAGAAGTTTTCTCGGCTTCCAGTTGAATCAGTCCATTTGTATAATGTGAAGGCAGTCCCTGATCAACTTGAAGATGATGGAAACCTAATTCAAGATCATGCTTATGAGGCAATAAAGGATAGGCCAATTGGTGATGTGGAATGGCTAGAATAAGAAAAGACAAAATTGAAACAGTTAATGGATCCAGTCACCAGGTTTACCAGAATGTGGCTGAAGCATAAAATGTGGGAGTTGGAAAATGAAGGTGTACAGTGCACCTATGATCTGATGGGAGATTTAGACCCTCACTCCACTTCTAAGGAATCAATTGAGAGGGGGCATACTTCAAGGACTAAGAAATCTAAAAAGAAGGAAACTGAAAAGCAGAGTCCTGAAGTTGATGTTCCTATAACTAAGAGAAGGATAATTGTGAGATTATCACAAAAGGAAAGTTCCAAGGATGGAGTTGAAGTGGGTCCACATGTGGTAAATGTAGAGATTTCAAAGGAAAAGGCACGGGTGTACACAAGGAGGTCAAGGACTCCTTCTCCAAAGGATAGTGTGCCCAAAGTGGATCCTCCTCTAGTTACTTCTCATAAGGAGTAGCATGATGATGTTCCTTCTTCCCATGAAGCTCAAAGTGAACCAAGTGAATCCAAGGAGGTTGAAGATCATCCAGACACTAAGGGAGAGGAATTTCATGAGGGTGACCTTTACAGTGCAGAAGCAGAAGTTGAAAAGGTGATGTAGTCTCCCTTGGTTGCATATGAAGTTTCACCTATTAGAACTGAAGAGGTCAAATCTTCTCAAAAGGAGGAAGAGGTAGAAAAGATTCCATCACCTGAGAACAAGGAGGAACATGCTAAAGAAAAGGTGAGTAAGACAGATGAAACTCCTAAGAAGCAGAGTTTGGATAAGGAAGCGCTTAAAGATCAACAGGAGGAGGTTGGACAGGGTAAGGTGCAGTTAGAGTCAACTACTCTGGATTGGTTAGGCAAGGAAATAAAGAGAAAGTAGGTTGTTGTGGAGGATACTCCACCTAACTGGGATGAGTTGCTGGCCAAGATTGGGAAAGATAAGGGTAAGAAGAAGGCCAGGGTCATCTCAAAGATTGAAAGAGATGAGGCAAGTAATAGGGTGGTCCACATTGCAACTCCTCCTCTGAATAAGAATAGAGATGAGGTAACTGCAAAAGATTATAATGTGTAGACTTTCAATTTAGGGCCCACTTCCGTTGAGCAGGACATTGAAGATTATCAAGGTTCTAGCACAGTTATCCTGGGGAGATTAAGGAAAGAAATTCAAACTAAGCAGGAGTTGAAGAAGGAAAATGAAAAACTCAGGAAATGCTTGGAGGATTTGATGAAACCCTTGCAATCTATTAACCCCTCGTCCTTTACTGCAAATCCTTTACCCTAGGAAACTATCAATGAACTTGAAAGGATGAAGGCTTCTACTCTTGCTACTGCAAATTGGCTACAAGGGGTGTGAACTGAAGGAAATGATGCTATCAGCGACATTTTGTCATCTAGAAAGGATGCTATGAGAGCAATTGATTGGTTGAAAGAAGTACTGGCTCAGGATAAGGAAGATATAGATCCCCTACTGCAGAAAATGAAAACTATCATGGAGTACACCAAGGACAGGATTATAAGTGATGAAATTCTCCCATCCTCCAGAGTTGTTGAACCTTGGGAGTGGTTTGAGGCATTGCAAATCAGGCATAAGGTTCTGAAAAAGATATACAAGTAGAGGAGGAAAATTGATGATACCCTAATTGGTGTCTATAATGGTTGCATTGCTTTCTTTGAGATTATGACAGGGAGAAGGAATATTTCCCCTAAATATTTGAGTTTAGAATAGTTGAGAAAGTGGTGGTATGATTTTTATGCTCCAATTAGTGATGATTTTGTTACTGAACACTAGTTAGATGATGCGGCCACCTACATTGTTGTCATTGATAAATACCTAACATATAAGGTTGAGTTGGATAAGTCGGTGAAACAATCCAGGGAAGAAATTACATCAATTGAGAGCCGACTTAAGGTTTTTCCTTTACCACTTGTGGCTGACTTGGATAGGGTGCTTTTGAAGGTGCATGAAATGCTAGATCAGAATAAAGACAAAGGGGAAGGTAGTTAATGATGAGCTACATCAAGATTTGTGCTTCCCTATTATTTTGGCATGCATTGGCCCAAGCTGCATTAGAGATCCCAGGCCGACCTGGATGAAGTTCATGCATTTAATGCATATTTATCTCATTTTGAATTTCTCTTGGCCGACTTGTTGTGCCTAGTTATTATTGTAAAACCCTAACTAGGCTGACATGTTTTGGGGGTTTTCTATAAATATGGCATTTTTCCTCATTTGTAAGGGTTAATATATAGACATAGACAAATAGAGAGATATATAGTATAGAAGCGAATTAAGTAGAGCAAGAGTTAGAAAGTAGTTGTTCTCAAGCAAATATTGTAACAGAAAGTTGGAATTGTTGCTATAGTGGATAATTTGATGCAAGTAATGACATTGTGATTTGGTGCCATACTTGTGTTCTTCTTATCTTGGATGGTTTTTGTTATTCTATCTTTAGAATTTCTTTGAGGAAAGTTGATATTTAGAGTTAGATTTGATTCAATGAGGTTTATGGTTTGATATTTGAAGTGTTGCAGCAATCCCTAGTCCATACTTTTCGCAACCAACTGATTGTTAGTTGCTTTGCAAAGTTAGCCTGGACTTTATATTCATTGTGCTTAGTTCAATTGTGAGGGGTTATTCATTTCAATTGCAATAGGGTTGTTTGAATGAATGTTCGTGATCTAAAAATCTTAACACCTTAGAAGATTGCACTGTTTCTATAAGATTGCAGATCCATCTGGGTCAAGTGGAAATCAGTTTTTGAGGGATTGGTCCATTCCAAGTATTTCATCATTTACATTGTTAATCTTAGGTTTAGTGTTAGATCTAGAAATCTCTTTGAAACCTTATATCTTTTGTTATTTTGTTATCATTCGGGTTAAATTTAGGATTGAAGTATCATCATATTGCTAGATTTGATAATTAGAGATTCAATATTTTTACTTGTAGTAAGGTCCCATTGTGATTACCAACATTTTCACATTTATCACTGAGTTGTTTATGCATTGTCAAGACCTGACATTAGAGACCTTGGGGTTATCTCTTGAGGTTTGCTGATAGAGATTTACCTTTCAAGAGAGATAGGATATTATATTATGTCTGAGTTGTTGTTGTGCAGAAAACATCATCAACAATATCAAAGTTGAAATTGATTCTGAAGGTGGTTTGCTAGATGGAGATGGTGAGTTGGTTGTTGATAGCCTTATAATTTCAAATGAAAATGAATGTATTTTGGTTGAATGAAAAGTAGATTTTTGATGAGATTACAATTTGATCTTCTCTTGATTTTTTTGGGATTGAATTTCCCTAATGAAATGAGGTTGTTGATGGTTTTGTTATGATGTGTTGCATCATATATGTGACAAATGGTGTACTTGGAGGGTATTATGGAGTCCTCCATCCTTCCTCGCTTGATTGTATTTCATCTCTCTTTTGGAGTAGAGTTTTGTCCCATTGGGTTTTCTCCTTTTCTCTGTTAGTGAGAGATTTCATTTGCATTTGTACATGGGTACCTAAAATGGCCATGTAGCTGGGACCCATCATTGCATCATTGCATCTTTATTTGCATCATTTGCATTATAATTTACTCCCTAAGTTGCACTTATTGGGGTTTGTTGGTGTAATTAATTATTTAATTGCACTTACATAAGTTTACTTAGGCATTTAATTATGTTCCTAGGTATCATTTACTAGGTGATAGGTTATAATGGGGTCTTGACCCTTATTCACATGTTTGCTTAGGATATAAGATTCCTTCTAGAAGTATTATCTAGACTTCACATTATCCTAGGTAGGTAGTTAGTTTTCACATGTCATAAGATTATGACACATGTCAACATCATGTTCAATCCTACATCTCAACCTTTCCTATATAAGGAGAGTTATTGTACACTCATTTGTATCATACTTCATACCTCATCATTTGATAGGTATTAATATCAAGCATGCTAATATTCTTTCATACTCTCTTGTAGAAGGTTTTCATTGTTGTTGTAGGTGGTCTTGGGTATTGAGCTAATTTTCAGCTCTTACATGGTATCTGAGCAATTCAGATACTTCATACCTCATCATTTGATACGTCTTAATATCAATCAAGCTCATATTCTTACATACTCTCTTGTAGAAGGTTTTCATTATTTTTGTAGGTGGTATTGGGTATTGAGCTAATCTTCAACTCTTACATAGTATTAGAGCAATTTGAGGCTCTTACAATTGCATATCCACTTAACCTATGAGCACATAAAATTTTACTTGGTGTAGGGAGTTCATGGGCCTTGTTCTTAGTACTTAGTTGAATAATGCATTCCTATGGATGTATTTATAATGTATGATGTCAAGTGGGAGAATATTAGGATTAATGTGTCATCAATCTTGTAAATATTATGTATATAATTACTTCTAATTTTGTTTGTAAATAATTCATAAGGGATGAGGGTTTCATCATCAGCAATAAATATTTTACCATCAAGTTTTTTATTGTTATGATAATTAAGTTTTATTGGTACACTAACTAATTTTTTGCTGGGGGTGGCAACTAATTTTTATTGGTAATGATTTACTATTTATTAGGAAGGAATTTTGGAGGATAAGGTTGTTTTTGGCATTCAACTTCCTAAGGGGTTTGATATGAGTTTTTTTTTTTTTAATTTTAGGTGGTTATTATTAACTTGATAAAACAGCTTGTGGTTATAATCAATAACCACCAAGTTGGTTAGAAACTATTAACAACTAAGTGTCTAAAACAAGTAGGTGAGTAAAATGGTTGCAGCCTACATTATCCTATGCATTAAATACTTAGATTTATCCAAGGGAGGTATTGATATGATAACCAACTTGGATGCCCCATTTATGGGGTGAAAAATATACCTTAAAGTAATTGGAAACAATGAAAAAACTATGTTTTTAGGTGCTAAAGGATTGAAGATAAAGGAGAAAGGAAGGATTGTATTTAATCTCTATTTTTAAGATAATATAGGCCTAGGCCTCTCTTCTTGGTGAATTTTTTATCAAAATGTTTTCTCCATGTAAATATTGTGTTGTATTTAATTCTTTTGTTCTATATTTATTTGAGTTGTTGATCTATTTTCTTGAATTATCCATTTGGTTATGCACTAGATAAAATCTAATTTAAATTGAAATAACATTTCTATTTTATTTTTTTTCACCTTTATTTTTAAAATATGTATATGATAATTGAATGACATTCTTGGAATCATGGGATGGGGGATAATTGTACGAGAATGGTCAATTGGATAAAGTTTAGGTAGCTATTATTATAGTTATTTATCTTTCATTTTATTTATTTATTTTGGCGATGAGGGTTGTTGTCTACTAAGGATACTCTTACATCAATAGGCCTATGAATGCTCTTGGGATTTGAAAACATCTTTGTAGTTTCAAATAAAAATCCTTTAGAATCTTAGGAAGCTCTTTAATGCAATCACATGCTTCCTTAATTGTTTTGATCTTTTGAGACGAGTTGTGTGCATACAAGGCTTGAAAGAATTCCTTAGAATCTCAATTTCCAACCTTTAACAATGAAGTTTGGTTTTGATCTAAGCTCATCTAACAATGTAAATATCCATGACCTACACTTAGTTTCCAAGTTTAAACACTTAAAGATGAAATATTTGTGGTAGGGGATCATATCAAATTGAGTAGAGGGTTCATTGAGATTTAATTGTATTTCCATAGATGACTTGTAGTAAATCCTAGCCAATTGATGAACATAGATCCTCAAAAATGGCTAGAATGAGAGATGACATCAAACCACCATGAGACCCAATACATGAAACCTTATATGGCACAAGGTTTAAAGTGTGTTGTATATATAAGAGTGGGCCCATGATGAAGCAACAAAATGTTAAAGAATTTTATTTTTCTCAATTTTGGTCTTTAAGAACCCACTTTACCTAGACTTGGAATAAAAATCATAATATCAAGAAATATTTCAAAAAGAAGGGTACAAAAACTAAAAATTGAGAAATATATCTATCCAAAATTCATAACATGATCCAACTTATTTAATTGCTCTTTCCACCCCACTATGTAAGTTGGATTAGGTGTACCATGTCAAAGATGCAGTTTTATGGTTAGAATTGGGATCATAAATCTTGGATTTATTATTCATGTAGACCTATGCAACCTTTTACCTAGTTGTCCATCTCATTGAGAGGTGGCCTTGCTTCTAAAATTCCACTTAAAGATCATCTCTCTTTGGAAATATCATTAATCCTATATTTTTAAGTGTCATGTGTGTGCAACTGCAATGGCATTGTTGAGATTGAGGAAGTTGGGCTTGTTTATTTATGAATTAGTCCATTGTTATGCAAAAGCCTCCAATAAATTTTTTGAAAAACAATCATAACTATTACAAATAACCATTCAACATCTAAAAAAATGATTTTTATTTCATTGAAAAAAGCATGGTTTATCCCACATTTTCAACATGAATAAAACTACATACAAAATTTGATTGGTAATTAGAGTATGAGATGATCCTTGTTCTTAGCTTAAAGATACAACAAGTCATACTACAAGTAGTTGAAGAATTTTTTTTGGTTGTTTCATACTACAAAAAATTCCCATAAAAAATATGTGATTGGTAACTTGATTGTAACCATAGTCATAACCTAATTCTTGTCTAATATTTTTCATAAAATTGGTGATTTTTGTAAGGTGTAGTACATAATTTAGAGGAAATCGGTGTCATAGTGTTAAGTCTATAATTTCCTACAAATTGAAAAAGGTGTAATAGAAGAAAATTCAATCTTTGCAATCATTGAAAAAGAGTGCATAAACAAGACTATAATGACAAAGTCACAGCCTTGAAATCAAAACATCCATTAAAAACACAAATTTGTCAGCAACAAAAGAAAACTAGAATCACTCATCCTCTATGGAAGTATCATAATTGACTTGTGTTTATCTACATGCTCAATTCCATTTGTACCAAAATAATTATTTTCATGAATTTTAAATTGCAATTAATAAGTATTTTGGTAAAACGTGCATCCAACATGCTAGATAGATGTTGTCCCACAACTATCTTGCAACTTAGTGGTTGTGTAAGAAATGGTTTCATGGGTCATTCAGATCTACTAAAAACTCTTTGATTGACCTTTCCCTATGACCAAGGAGAGAAGATCATCAATTGATTGAGGTTCTAGATCTACTTTTTAATTTTTCTTCAATTATCCACCACCCGAGTCATTTGTTGTTCCAAATTGTGCACGCGTTATGTGAACTTATATTATAAACCCATGTTTCTTGTAGTACCTTCATGATGCAAGAGAATTTAGGTGGATAGATGATCCTATATCACCCAAAATAATGAAAATTCAATTTTGATTTTTGCTCTAATTTTGATGTGTGTTTCTAAATTATTCTTATCAACCTATATTTTTATATTATTGCTTCAAATGATTTCATGATCTCGATCATATTTGAAGAATAGTTTCATTATTATTGCCTACAAAATTAATTAATTATTCCACTCCTCGAATGCTTGGCCACCTTGGTTATTATCCTACTTGATGTCAAGGTGTTCATCCCCAATTTTTGGTGTTGTTCCTTTTGATAGTTCATTGGTGGGTTCCACATGATCAATTAGTGTATGTGTTGGATTAGGACCCACTCCTAGACTAGGCACACAATTTTCCTAATTTATTTTTGACATGGTTGCTTCAAAACTTATTTAGATTCTATTGTTGGTTGGGGCTCATGTGCCATCTCATCTTCTTGTTGTTTAAACTCCTATTAGGTGTTGCTTCCTATTGATACCTACCAATATCTTCTTTGGGTCTTTTAAAATCTCTATTGGATATGAGGACAAATAAAATTATTATTTTTTAGGCATTGATTTGTTACTCTTTGACTTGTTTGGGGCTTGCATAGCTAAAGAGTTTGTTTTAAGGAGGATGTAAGAATATTACCTACGTCTAGTTGTTAGAAAACATGTTGGATAGGATAACTGAGAGGGGGGGTGAATCAGTTGTCACAGATTATAACCTTTAATTCAATTACCAAAACTAACACATAAATTGATTAAATGATTAACCATCAAATGCCAATGTACAAACACAATAACACCAGATTTACATGGAAGGATTAACTCACTCTATAAAGAATACAAAAATCAATTACAAAAAGGCTCACTGCCTGGGATAAGGCTCACTGCTTGAGATAAAGCTCACTGCCTACAATAAGGACTCACTTTCCACAGGGCTACAACCAGGAGGGCTCACTGCCATGGAGATACAAAGAAGACAAAGAAGACTTGTTACAGAGAGACAACAATCCCAATGCAACAAAGGATTCCACCACAATCACTGATCAACTTGCATGAATGAGAGTTTTCCTTCTACTCACTGCATCTGGAAACTTAGTATTAAGCTTCACATTGATCAACCACACACATAACTCACACACTTTCAAAATAACATCAAAGTCACGTATGCTCTTTCACTTATCTTCCTTCTTTTCTTATGTATAATTTTTCATTGCTAGCTCATTTTGTATTTATACTATCTCCAACCTTGAAAAGGTACAAAGTCAACCATCCAACTTCAAATTCAAATTAGGTTGGTGCCAAACATCCTAAGGTGGAATTAGAATAAGGGTGACCCAAACACATGCTTCACTGAGACCCATAATAGATCCAACATGCTTCATCAACTTCGAAGATAGTGCTTAACACACGGTCAACCAAACCATTGTAAAACACATAGAACAATTAAGCTCATCACTTGCAAAAACCAAAAATATCTTCAATTCAAATAGAACATCTTATCTCTAAACCCGCAAGTCAAAAGACTTCATCAAAGAAAAATCCGAACCAACAACATTTCTCCCGGATCTCAGCCAATACATAGAAAAACATAGTTCACAACTTGATCTTCACACATAACCAATAGCCAAGAATCTGGATATAGAAACCTTCAACAACCTTGACTAACATATCTAAACCACATGGGGGAAAATACCAGAGCAAGATCTAAATACCTGCAATCTTCCTTTAATACAATTTTTTTGATATCCTCAACATATATAGCCAACAACAACTAGTATATAACTAGTTGACCAGTTGACATCAATGACAACACTTCCATTCCTCTTTCCATTATTGCAACAATCTCCCCCTTTTTCATTGATGGCAACACATTATGTGAAAAATAATCAAAGACACCATACCAGGTATGGAAATACTTCTCAGGATTTTTCTTTTTGCTTCTCCCCCTAAGAAGATCATCTTTCTCATTACCTGCTTTCTCTTTTCATCTTTCTTTCCTTTTCACATGCTTTCTCTCCCTGTTTGACATCAATGGAATTTGCACAAGATATGTTCATTGAAACTTCCTTTGAAATGAAAACAACATACTCATAATGACAATACTTGAAACTACCTACTCCCCTTGAGAGGTAGCCACCAAAACATAAGTCCAAAAAGATAGAACCATGAATCCATCAGACTGATGCACCTCCAAATGCATCTTAGTTTATGAAAGGGGGAAATAACCCCTAACTTCTCTCAGAGATACTCAAAATTATCTTTAGGAAGAGCCTTTGTAAATATATCTACAATCTGATCCTTTGTTGGAACATACTCAAGCTTGACTTCATTATCCATGACATTCTCTCTCAAGAAATGATACATGATAGATATATGCTTCGTTCTCGAGTGCATCACAATATTCTTCAAAAATTTAATTGCACTTGTATTATCATAGAAGATAGAAATAGGATCATCATATAGCATTGTGATATCCTTCAATGTTTGTTTCATCCATAAAACTTGTGTACAACAAGATGCAGCAGCAATATACTCAGCTTCAAAAGTAGACAAAGAAATTGAATCTTACTTCTTACTCATCCATGCCACCAACCTACATCCAAGAAAGAATGCACCACTACTTGTACTCTTTCTGTCATCTATACTTTCGGCCCAATCTACATATGTATAAGCACTAAGTGTAAAGTTAGTATCTTTAGGATACCATAATCCATAATCTGGAGTGTCATTCAAATATCTAAATATTCTTTTAACTATAGTAACATGTGTTTCCTTCAGAACTTCTTGAAATCTATCTACAAGACAAATTGCATGCATAATATCTGGTCTAGTAGCAGTCAAATACAGTAGTCCACCAATCATAGATCTATACTTGCTTTGATCAGCCTTAGGTGAATCATCATCTTTACCCAAATTGCAACTAGTCACCATAGGAGTACTTACAGGTTTGGAACCATCCATCCCAAGGTTCTTCAACATCTCTCTCACATACTTAGATTGTGAAATGAAAATTCCTTTGTCATTTTGATTAATCTATAACCCAAGAAAGAAATTCATCTCCCCAAACATAGACATTTCAAATTAATTTTGCATCTCTTCTACAAACATCTTGCACATCTTTTTATTTCCCCCAAAGATAATGTCATCAACATATACAACTGCAATCAAGATTTTGTCATTTTCAATCTTGAAGTACAAATTACTGTCTGTCATACCTTTGTTAAATCCTTGCTGACTCAAATACTTATCTAACCTTGCATACCAGGCTCTAGAAGCTTGCTTCAATTCATATAAGGCTTTCTTCAATCTACACACCATATTCGGTTGATTTGTTAACTGAAATCCTTCTGGTTGTTCCATGTAGATCACCTCTTCTTCTAGCTCACAATTCAAAAATGTTGACTTGACATCAATCTGATAGACTTTGAAATCTTTATAAGTAGCTAATGCCAAGAACATCCTTATAGCTTCCATTCTTGCTATCGGGGAAAAAGTCTCTTGAAAATCTATGCCTTCTACTTGTGAGTAGCCTTTACACACAAGCCTTGCTTTGTTTCTAACAACTTTCCCATTCCCATTCAACTTATTTCTAAATACCCATTCCAATCCAATGATATTTTTGTCTATCGGTCTTGGGACCAATTCCCAAGTTTGATTCTTCTTAATCTACAAAATTTCTTCTTTCATTGCTTCCTTCCAATGTTCATCCTTATAGGCTTCACTTATTGATTTCGGCTCAATCTCAGATAATAAGCACAAATTTACTTCAGCAACAGCTTTGCTTTTGGTTAACACACATTTCATCTTATCTCCAATAATCTAACTTTTTGAATGATTCCTCTGTACATATTTTTGTGTCCTAGGGGACATCACCAGAGCATCTTCTTCTCTTTTATCCTATTCATTCTACCTTTTCTATTCATCTTTATCCTATTCTTCCATAATTTATTCTATTCTTGTATAGTCATGTTCATCGGACACATATCCATCAATATCAATAGAATTCTCCATTGTTTCATCAACCTTCACATTCGATATTTCTACAATCTTCCTCAATATTTTATTGAAAAATATGTATGCCTTTCTTTTGGTAGAATATCCAAGAAATATTCATTCATCACTTCTTGCATCAAAATTTCCCAAATTTTCCTCATCTCTTCTGATATAGCATTTGCTTCCGAATACCTTGAAATATTTAATTGTAGGAATTCTTCTGTACCATAGCTCATAGGGAGTCTTTGTACTATTTTCTCTTGCCTGAACTCAATTGAATACATATACAGCAGTGTGAATAGCTTCTTTCTAGTAAACTTCTAGTAATTTGGCTTCAGTGATCATTGACCTAGCAGTCTCTTGAACTATTCTATTTTTCCTTTCAACAACTCCATTCTTCTGAGGAGTTCTCGGAGCAAATAATTTTCTCTTTATTCCATGCACTTCAAAAGACATATTGAACTCATGAGAGGTGAATTCTCCACCTATGCCAGATCTCAAGCATTTTATCTTCAAATTCACTTCATTTTCAACCATAGCCTTGAATGCCTTGAATCTATCCAATGCATCTGATTTTTCTCTTAGAAATGTAACCCATGTATATCTAGAATAATCATCAACTAAAAGCATAAAGTACCTTTCACCAAGTAGACTTCGCACTCTCATAGGACCAAAAAAATCCGTATGAACCAAATCTAGTAATCTAGTAGTAGATTGTTCTCTTGATCTGTAATGATTTCTTGTTTGCTTCCCAAACTGATAATTCCTACAGATAGCATTTATAGGCTTTGTAATTCTCGGTAGATCTCTCACAGCCTGAACATCACTAATCCTTTCCAAGTTATCAAAATTCATGTGACACATTCTCTTGTGCCATAACCAACTATCATTTATTTGAGTCATAAAGCATCGTCCATTAGCACCCTCAAGCTGATAAATATTCCCTTCAAATTTCTTTCCTATAGCAATCAATTTTTTGAATCCTTTCCAAATCTCACATTTCTCATCCTTAAACACAAGATCATATCCTTTTCTTCACATCTGACCAACACTCAACATATTATGCCTTAAACCCTACATATAGTAAACATCATTAGTATGATGCTTGCCATCAAAACTTACTGAACCTATCCCATAGATTTTAGCACCAGTATCATCTCCAAACATAACTAGACCTCCATCATATTTCTCAAGTTTGACAAACTTACTCTTATCACCAGTCATGTGATGTGAGCAACCACTATCAACTACCCAAAAGTTCTTTTCCTATTTAGCATGTAGGGCAGAGATAATTGTACCTTCATTTTTCTCCTTCTCCTTCTCCTTCTTTGGAGGACTTTCCTTTATCTATTTTTTTGAATTAGAAGTAGGTTCATCCTTAATCGCCAAGAACAAGCATTCATTGTCATCTGGATCTTCATATTTTGAATCTTCATCTAAAATACTAGCATTCTCATTAACATAGTAAGTTCTATTAATCTTTTTTCCTTTCTTTTCTTTCTCATATCTTTGTTTATTCCTTTTAGCTCTCTCTGGACATTTTGCAGCATAGTGACCAATTTCTTTACAACTAAAGCACTTAAAGGGAAATTTACCTTCATACTTATTGGAGCCTTTTCTCATTCTTCTTACAAAGTTAGCTTCGATTTCATCAAAATTTTCTTCATCTGGATCATCAATTTTTGTAGCTTTAAAAGAAGTCTTTGTTTTGCCTCCACTTCTTAGATTTGGCTTCCTCATCTCATAAGATGTAAAAAATACTAGCAACAGATCCTTAGTACAAGCCTTATAATCTATAGTCTACTCAATAGCACTCACCTTTTCACTGTAAGCATGAGGAAGAATTATGGGAATCTTCTTTACAATCCTGGTTTCATCTATAGTAGCGCCAAGAGATCGCATTCCAACCATTACCTCATACAATCTCTATATATAAGCTTTGAAATTTTCATCTTCGAACATAAGTATAAGATCAAACTGTGTTTCCAAATTCTGTATTTTTTCCTCTTTTACTCTTTCATCACCGTCATGTGCTCTTTCTAAAGCATCCCAGACTTCCTTAGTTGTCTTAAAGTTTTGAACCTTAATCAACTCAGAATGTACCAAACTATTCTTCAAGATGAACTTTGCCTTATTATTCACTTCATGTGCTTTTATTTCTTCAGGTGTACTCAGACCATTAGGAGGAGGAGTGTAGGGATTCTTATAAGCTTTCTCCACATCATATCTGCAATACTCCAGATATTCTTCCATTAATACTTTCCAGATACCATAATTAGTTCCATCAAACCTCAGATAATCAAAGACCATTTTTCTATCCATCTTGGACCTTCCTCAAGCGGTTAATCTCTTCACCAAGGAACCAAGCTTTGATGCCAATTGTTGGATAGGACAACTGAGAGGGGAGGTGAATCAGTTGTCACAGATTATAACCTTCAATTCAATTACTAGAACTAGCACATAAAGTGATTAAATGATTAACCATCAAATGCCAATGCACAAACACAATAACACCAGATTTATGTGGAAAACCCAATCAGGGAAAAACCATGGTGAAGATTAACTCACACTATAAAGAATATCAAAACGATTACAAAAAGGCTCACTGCCTGAGATAAGGCTCGCTACCTACAATAAGGACTCACTTTCCATAGGGCTACAACCTAGAGGGCTCACTACCACAGAGATACAAATAAGACAAAGAAGACTTGTTATAGAGAGACAACAATCCCAATGCAACAAAGGATTCCACCACAATCACTGATCAACTTACATTAATGATAGAGTTCTCCTTTTTCTCATTGCATCCGGAAACTCAGCATTAAGCTTTGCACTGATCAACCACACACATAACTCACACTTTCAGAATAGCATCAAATTCATGTCTGCTCTTTCATCTATCGTCCTTCTTTTCTTATGTACAATTTTCATTTCTAGCTCATTTTGTATTTATATTGTCTCCAACCTTGAAAAGATACAAAGTTGGCCATCCAACTTCAAATTCAAATTAGGTTGGTGCCAAACATCCTAGGGTGGAATTAGAATGAGGGAAACCCAAACACACGCTTCATTGGGACCCATAGTAGATCCAACATGCTTCATCAACTTCGAAGATAGTGCTAAACACACGATCAACCAAACTAGTGTAAAACACATAGAAAAATTAAGCTCATCACTTCTAGAAACCAAAAATATCTTCAATGCAATCAGAACATCTTATCTCTAAACCTGAAAGTCAAAAGACTTCATCAAAGGGAAATCTGGACCAACAACATTTCTCCTAGATCTCAACCAATACATAGAAAAACATAGTTCACAACTGGTGAACACAACTCGATCTTCACACAAAACCAATAGCCAAGAATCTAGATATAGCAACCTTCGGAAACCTTGAATAGCATATCTGAACCACATGAATATAGGGGAAAATACTGAAGCAACATCTGAATACCTGCAATCTTCCTTTAATACAATTTTCTCAATACCCTCAACATATATAGCCAACAACAACTAGTAGATAACCAGTTGACCAGTTGACATCAATGACAACACTTCCATTCCTCTTTCCATTCTTGCAACACAACTATGGCATTACATACTCATTGGTCATGAATATGATTGATGAAGATTCTTTTACTAACCATTCTCCTTGCTTTCTTAGTTTGTTTGAGAATTATAATTGTTGCAACCTACGACATGGTCTTATTTAATGTATGGATTATGTCTTATTGGCCAATGACAACTTTGTTAGGTATTTTCTAATACCACCCACTATATCCCTTTGTTATTTTAAGCTTGCATTTTTTTCTCTATGATGGTCATGCCTTATTTTGTTGAAGATAATTTTAGTTTTTGGGCATCTTAACCATTGGAGTGGTTGCTTTCCTTTTAAACACCATGTGTATGTGGGTTGAATGACAAAGGGGAGTTTAGAGAATATTGTATTAGAAGGGTATAAAGATGTTTTCTTGGTAGGTTAATGTAAAAATCATAATTCTATGTTTTTTTGTAGTCAAAGATGTGAAGTAGGTGAGCATTATAGAGTTGTTTTTACTAAACTATGTGCATTTGAGGTAGGTATGTAGTCTTGAATGATTAATGAAGATAGTGTCCATTATTATTGCTTCTATAGTGCACATTTGAGTTGGGTATAAGTTATTTATCATGTTTGATTTTTCTAATAGATGTAAGTGATTGAATGTGTGGTTGCTACAATTAGTTCCTTTCATTGGGCTGTAATCTTATAGTACATCTAGTGTTATCGAAGTCAAGTTGTTTGTTGGGGTGTGCATTGAGGATATTGTGTACTTCCATGAAGTGTTTTAAGACTTTTCCAATGGGTAGGGATCTCAAAAGACTATAGTGAGTTTTTATTGTGATATGTGGAAGCCTTGACTATAGAGGGCTATGAGAATGAGGCATGAGTGTAGGTATCTTAAAAAACCCTAGTGAATTTTTATTGCAAGTATGTGGAAGCTTGTGATTGTAGAGGGCCATGAGGAGGAATGAGTGTACCATAAAAGGTTGTTGATAAATGTGTGTTGAATGCTTCCATGAAAGCCAAGTTTCTTTTTGAGGCATGCATTGAGGAGATTATGTTACTTGCATGAAATGGTTTAAGAATTTTTCGACGAGAATGTATCTGTGAATACTCTAGTGAGTTTTTGTTGTAGATATGTAGAATCCAATGACTAAAAGTACCATGAGAAGGAGGCACAAGATTAGGTATCTCAAAAATTTGTAGTGGGTTTTTGTTGGAGGTATGTGGAAGCCTATGGCTGCAAAGAGTCATGAGGAGGTGGTATGCATGTACAAGAAAATGATTTGTTGATAAATGTGTGTTGAATGCTTTGTTCGGTTTTTTGCAAGTGGAAGTTTTGTAATTGTAGATAGCTCCATGCTTTAGCAATTTTGTTGCAAATGTAAGTCATATAATTACAAAGGGTTGTGTGTATGTGTATGTGAAGATATCTTCAAAAACGATGATGAGGAAGATTTGGAAGAGGATAATTAAGTTGGTATTTATGAAGAAATACTAAGAGGATAAAATATATGAAAAGATAGAGGACATCCATTTGCGATTGGAATGGGTGGAGGCTATGCAATATGGAGAAGTTGTAATAGATGTGTGATTGGAAATATTGAAGAATGTCATGTTGGTGGCATGGAAGAAGATGAAGACATGAGTTTTTGAACCTAAAGGTACAAGTATTCTTGCAAAATTTCATGTAGAGGTAATAGTTGATTTGAAGACTAAAATAGTGGCTTGTGAAGGCCATGTGTTTGATCTTGAAGTTGGTGAAGAGGATCTCCTACTTGAGGAGGAGATGATGAAGATTGAGGAGTTGTTTAGTTTGTATGATTCTTCACAATAATATTTTATTTGCAACAAACGATGGCAAAGAAGAGGAGGAAAATGGATTCTTTAAAATATATCATATGATCACAAGTTATGATATATTGATATGTGTCCTTTAGAGGACCTACAAATGTTGATCAGTGTGGAAGAGTATAAAGAGAAGTACCTTGATGAGGTACCAAATACATAGATTTGAAAATGTGAACCCCAAGATTGTACAAGACATAGAAGTTATAGAGATCAAACCTAAGGTATTTGAAGAAATAGATGAGGATTTTATTACTTTTAATAAAACTAGTTGTGATGATTTATCAGTGGGTGAAGTGGAAAGTGAATAATTGAGAAAAATATTTTGATGGAGGTGGATGGACATTGGTGGGTTGAACCCCATGAAAGATAATTTGAGTGTAGGTGGAGGTGACCTTTGGTGGAAGTGGATGGATAGTGGTGGGTTGAATCCCATGAAAGATGATTCAAGTGCAAGAGAAGATGACTTTTAGTTGAGGTAAATGAAGGCCTGTGGGTTGAATCTCATTAAAAAAGGAAGAAGATAGTGGAGAAAAAATATTACAAGGAGGTCAACCTATAGAAGATGGGAGTCATCCTTGTTAAGTGTTGGAAGAGATCTTTTGAGGTCCTTTATTTAGTAATGAGGCTTGTTGAAGATTGTTCATTTTTTGAAAGGGTGGTTTTACCACTCAACCTTGATTTGTGAGCCATTCTTACAAAATTCTTACCCAACATGTATGATGCAAGAGCCTTTGGATCCACAAGTGATCCTACATCAAACAAAACAATGGTATTTCACTTTTAATTTTTTACTCTAATTCTAATGTGTGTTTTCAAGTTATTCCTTGTTAATCTATCTTTTCAAGTTATTGTTTTAGGTCATTTCTCAATCTTGACAACATTTGACAAACATTGAGATTATTATTGTTTATGAAATTTAATTAGTTTTTCCATTCCTTTGGCTTTTGGTCACCTTGATTATCATCTTTCTTGGCATCTAGTTGTTCATCCCAATTTCTAACTTCGTTGGTTGAGATAGTTCATAAGTGGGCCCGCATGTGCTTATTTAGCATAGGTTCTAGATGGAAACCTACACCGTTCTTCAAAATGGTGGACTTGGAGTATTGTTGTCATGTGTGGAGCCCACATGCAACCCTGATCATAAGGTTTCATATAGAGGTTTAATCTTTACACAATATATATTTATGCTGGCTAGGATCCACTCCTAGACCAAGCAGGAAAATTTCCTATTTTATTTTGGCAATGGCCACTTCAACATGTATTTAAACATTGTTGGTTGGGTCCCATCTGCCATCTCATCTTATTATTTAAAATTTTGTGGGCACTCCTTGCTAGGCCTTGCCAATATCTTCTTCGGGCCTTTTAAAATATATGTTAGACTTGAGTACAAATAAAATTGTTTTTCTACTAGGTGTTTTATTTTTGATACCTAAGGTGTCCCTACGTCTTAGCCCGACGAACCCTTAATGGTGGTGTCAAAGCCGACTTTAAGCTTTTTCTCCACCTCTAGAATGGGGCAAGCTAAGGCGAGACTAATCCTTGGGGATGCACCAAACCACCCACTGAGCCAAATGCATAAGGAAAAGACCAGGCCTTAGAGTCGAACCTAAGACCTTGGGGAGAAAACCCAAGACTCAAACCAACTTTGCTACCCATGTGGGCAATTTTCTACTAGGTGTTGATCGGCTACTCTTTGACCTATTTTTTAGGGCTTGCATAACTATACATATTTCTTTAAGGAGATCATAAGAATATTACTTACATTTTGTTGCACCTCCATGTTAGATTACTCTTTTAAGTGTTTCATACTTGCTAGTCATGTGATGTTTCTTTTACTCATCATTATCCTTGCTCATCCACTTTGATCAGGCATCATCATTGTTGCAAACTCTAAGATGGCCTTATTTCATGCATGGGTCATGTCTTATTGACTGGTGACAACTTTTTTGTGTTTTCTATTACCACTTGTTGCAATTCTTTGTTATTTTAGTCTTGCATTTTTTATTCTCTAATGGTAGTCATGTATTTGGCTAAAGACAGTTTTAATTGTTGGGTAGCTTAACCATTAATGTAGAATATTTCCTATAAACACAACATTTGTATGTGGTTGAGGGACAGAGTGGAGTGTAGAGAGAGTTTGTAGAATATATTCATCCTCAGACAACAAATGTGAAAGTTTTCATAGAAGGGTGTTTTCCTAGTAGGATGATGTAAAATATTTGTTGTTATGTTTGCTACAACAAGAGATGTGAAATAGAAGGAGATTGTCAAATCTTTGTTGTTGGACTATGTCCCAATTAGGAAGTATGTAATCTTGATCAATTAATGAAGATAGTGTCAGCTTCCATAATTTGTATTTGAGTTGGTAGAAGTTCTTGTCATGTTTGATTTGTGTATGTGGCTGCTAGGATTAGGGGCATAATTTGTTTGGGCTGGTATAAGTTCTTGTCATGTTTGATTTGTCTAGTGGATATAAGTAATTGTGTTTATGGCTAATAGGATTAGTTTCCCTTCACTGGGATCCTAATCCTAGACTCCATCATTTGGAGAGGTTTCACATTTGTTACATGGCAAAGTAAAGTAATTATATGACAAATTTTAAAAGATTTTTTTTCTTAAATATGGTAATTACAATGTACCAACTTTTCCAAATGTTCATATGTGTGTGTGTATATATAGTACATTTAGAAGATTTGATGTGTATATATGGTACCTACAATGCATATATTCTTCCAAATGTACTTGATAACAACTTGTCTAAAAGTTTCATAAATTACATTGTTACAGGTCTCAACGAAACTACTTTCCAAGTGAGTTCGTGTAATGTCTCAGGCCACAACAATGATGCAAATTTGATTCTTAACTTTCCACAAACACTTATTATTTGAATAACAACATTATCTAACTTTTTCATTCACTCATATCTTATATAACTCAACTTAAAATGATCATTTATGCATCAAGAATATCATTACATTTTGAATAGCAAATGATAAAAACAACTCTTGATCTTCTTATTATAATAAACAAAAAATAACAAGTGTAAATATTGATCTCTTCATTATTACAATAAGAGTTCTATTATATTCAAATAGTTATACAATATCAATAACTACAACAACAATGTATACAAACAAAAATGTCAATTTAGATCAATACAATTCAACTGGAGTCCATGTACAATGAAACTCAAATACATACTCTATATGAGATTGTCCTCAAATTCCCACACTCGAAAAAAAGTTCTCAAAATGGATTTTGAAAGGAGTTTTGAATAAGTGCAAATAAGTTTGTGTAATGTCTCAGGCCACAACAATGATGGAAATTTGATTCTTAACTTTCCACAAACACTTATTATTTGAATAACAACATTATCTAACTTTGGAATTCACTCATATCTTATATAACTCAAATTAAAATGATCATTTATGCATCAAGAATATAATTACATTTTGAATAGAAAATGATAAAAACAACTCTTGATCTTCTTATTATAATGAACAAAAAATAACAAGTGTAAATCTTGATCTCTTCCTTATTACAATAAGAGTTCTATTATATTCAAATAGTTATACAATATCAATAACTACAACAACAATGCATACAAAAAAAAAGTCAATTTAGATCAATACAATTCAACTGGAGTCCATGTACAATGAAACTCAAATACATACTCTATATGAGATTGTCCTCAAATTCCCACACTCGAAAACAAGTTCTCAAAATGGATTCTAAAAGGAGTTTTGAATAAGTGCAAATGATTCTCCCTAAATGGGTGTGTTCACCCCTTTATATCCATCACAACAATAATGGGTTAGCCACAATGTAAATTCACAACTCCAAATTTGAACAATGATTACAGGTAAGAAAAGGTCCCACTTTTGAAAGTTATGTGCCAAAACTAACCATTGATGATATTACAAAACATGTTGGGGTATTGTGGAGAGAATGGAAACAAAGGTAGGAATATCAAGGATTGAGTGTCAGAGATACCACGAGTCGAGGCATTGGGGTCAAGCAATGGGCATGCTAGTAAGAGCACATCTAAAAGCTTAACAAATACAAAGAAGAGTGAGCGAAGGATGGAAGGCATGATAGGACGAAGAAGTCTAAAAATCCAATGAGCACCAAGGAAAGGTTGGACTTAGACAAAAAAACATGCCAAGATGAGGAACTTCAAAACTATTAGGACTACCAAAAACTTAGAAAACTGGGCATAACTTCAAACTTAGAGACTCTGGCTATCTTATACAGACACTAGGGAAAGAAGAGAAAGAACACGCACAAAAAATGAGACCAAGGGAGATGTGAAAAATACAAAACGTGCAATTTGGTCCATAACATAAATTATTACAAAAGGGGAACATGACAAGTTCACCTCATTCAAAATTGCTTTCCTTCAAGCAATGCAAATTCAAATGGTCTAGAACTATTGATTTTCTATAACATCACCTTCTATAAGCAGGTTCTTCTCATGAACTAGTTGATTGGTGATGACTCTACATCCCAAAATGTCCATCATTGTGGTGATGATGGCATCAATTGCCCTTATAAGCAACACTCCACAACCTGTCAATATTAAGTTAATGCATAATGGTGTATCATAAACACATATTTCCATGCATAAAAATATTTAAAGGGATGGATGTTGGGACCTATTATAACAATACTCTCTCGTGCAACCATTTAATCCATGTTGATTTATGTTTTGAGACATATTCCCTCAAGTATCATCCAACCAGGCTTTATATGCTATTTTTCTTGGCCCTACTTGTAGGTTGATAACCTATTCTAGGAATGAACTTTGCATTTGTCAAATGAAATAGTGCCTACCAACAACTACTGGAAAATCTACTACCTTTATTGTTGTTAATTATTTTAGGAAACCCATGTAATTTATTTATCTCATCTACAACATAAATGTAATATTTACCATACACCTTGGGGAGACTCTAAATGGAATCCATGAACACCCTTTCGTAAACTTGATGGGGATATATGAAGGTAGCAATAGGTTCAAAGGAAGGACATTTTCTCCTTCATTTGGATGAAAAGTAGTGTATTTAATGACATGTGTGGCAAGTCCCTCCTTGAAGCACTTTTGTGTGAACCTCTCTTCATCTTTCCTATGATTTGTTCAAGATCTTGAGTTTCTTACCATAGGTGTATCATACGACGCCTTCAAAATCTTTTGTTTCATCTCATAACTAAATAATGAAAAAGTTTTGTCTTTGTACCCTATGAGACCATTTGCTCTCACTTGAAGATCATCCTTCTCATTTCTATCTAAGATGTTAGAAATAGATGTATCCTAGGTATATTCCACCTTGATCAAATTCCATCCCAGTATTTGGAATTTGCAATTCTCCATCCTTAAATCTTCTTGTGATGTAGTTAGCTTTTGCTATGTTAATATGATATTATCACAAACTAAAGGACTTGAACCAAATGATATTCCTACATTCACCTCAAATAGGGGGTTATCAACAATCTAAAAGAAACTAGAAAGAGATTGAAAATTATTAATTTTTTATTTTTTAAACTCTTCTTCATGTTGACCCAAATCTAGGTAGTTGTCCACAAGCTATTGCATTTTTTTTTCTTCGATTTCTCACCCAACTATCTAGGATAAGCCCAAATCTAAAACTCGTATCTTCTAATATTGTCTATGTGTGCTTTGAAATACCTTTGGTTTGGAGTCTTTTGTGCATGACACTTGGGTCCCACATTATCATGCTTGAGCAAATTTGTAGCTGAGAGAAAGGATTTGCTTCCCATTTTGTACCCTTCATTTTTTTATCACAATTAAAATGCTTCTCATAATTAAAAGAATTTTAAGATGATATAATATGAAGTTGCAATAAATCTTTGTCACAACTATCTTTTGATAAAGATCATCATTTATTTTATCTTCAACATGCATTGTTAATTTCTTATTAACTTCATTAGAAATAATACTTTCCTAATCTAAGAGCTCACCAATAATCATTAAGATAAGATTTTTACCTTCAGTAGTTAATGTGAATTTTTTTGCTTCTTTTCACATTTTCGCAACCTTGAATTCGCTTCTTCAAATAGATTGTGCTTAGGTGCATCCATCACTAGTTCAAGTTCCATCCTTTTCCTTTCTAACTTTTTTATCAAATTTCCCTAACTCCTCTTCTTCATGCTCAACCATCATAATTTATATTTCATATAAATAATTTGTATATTCTTTATAGAGGATGTCCCTTACCATCTTTTCTTCTTAGATAGGAGTTGTACCATCATACCAAGGATTTATGTATTCCTTGTTGACAATGTTGACTCTAATTTGTTATAACTCATAGATCTCCTTTCCACACTCCACTATGGTATATTTATTCTCCCTTTTTTACATCTCTGGTTCTATTGTACTCATCACTTTATCTATTTCACAACCTATTTTTTTGGTTCTTCAACAAATACTTGACCTTCTGCATGCATACTTTCCTTAGGTTCATCTAGGTATGAGTTTGTATCCAAAACTACCTTAGTGAAGTGTGCTTGTTCCTTTCCAAGGCACCCATGACCTAGAGTCCATGGTTTCCTGCAAGAAAAATGAAGCATTTTTCTTTTGAACTCATTTCTAGTGTCATAACTTATCTTCTATGTAACCATTGGTGGTGTGGTCTTTTGAGGGGATGTATGATACCCTTCTTGTATGAATCTTCCTTTGAATTACTCTTGTATGATGTCCTTGAAAAATATTTATATTTTGGTGTTGGTTGTGGCTCTAGCCCTGAATGTTCTACCTTATGTAAGAAACTTTTCTCTTTACCATGTCCAATGATCTCTTCCCTAACAACCTTTGTCAATCATGATTTAGCTTGGTACTCATAGATTCTAGCAATCTCATCTTTTTATGATGTCTTAGTTGTAATGAGGTTTTGCTTGCCATTTTGTGGTTGCAAATCATGTTTCTTTGTCCCATTGTAACTCTATCTCTTTTCATTTTCATGAAATTTGAGAAAGGCATTGCTTTTTGGATATCTACCAGAAGTCATTTATATTCTACATAATCGACAATGATATTTTTGTTGAATTTTTAGTCTTTGCTACAAGAACATTTTTTTATCATAGGAAGGTGGGTTGGAGAGGTCTATCAAACAAATCCATCCACTATTCTTTGCTTGTTGTCAACATCACCTAAATTCATGTTACTATTGGTTATTGATGAGCTCATTCCATCATACATTAGAGATTTTAGGAATCTCAT